>WSXT02017842.1:0-14284 GCA_011762715.2 Neuroterus valhalla
GAAAGGAACCGGGACTTTTATATTCAAAATTTGGTTTTGAACCCCCCCCCCCCCCCCGAAAAATTTTCTACTACGCCACTGGTGAGGTGCATTGATCATCAATTATTTTGAGCTGTTCAGGAGATATTGACTTCTTGTCTACTAACAAAAATACTTCGTGTGCCGAAGCTTTTCTGTACCTTTCAAAACCAGTATCGAAGAGGAAGCAGTATATTACAATTTAGGAGAATATCAGTTGTTGAGAATATTCTCAGAGAGGGACATTCGAATAAATTTTAAAAAATCAATTTTATGGTTTCATATTTTAGATCAAAGGCTCTCTCAATTTATGAAATACTATTTTGAATTTTCAGGTTCAATGATTCGTAAAAACTTGAGAAACAATTTTTTTCCCGATATTTTTGTCAAAAAATTGATTCGAGTCCCTGGCTTTTTTAATTAATTTAATTCATGGTTTCATATTTTAGATTAAGGGTCTCTCTGATTTCTGAAATACAATTTTGAATTTTTAGGTTCGATAATTCATGAAAAGTTGAAAAACCATTTTTTTCCATATCTATAAAAAAAAATTGATTCCAATTTTCGTTTGTTAATAATAAATTATTTTATGGCTTGGTATTTTAGATCAAGGATCTCTCTAATTTCTGGAACACAATTTTGAATTTTCAGTGTCAATAGTTCGTGAGAATTTGAGAAACAGTTTTTTTTCTAAAACTTTTGACAAAAAATTCATTCAAATTTCTGTTTTTATCAATAAATCAATCTTATGGTTTCATATTCTAGATCAAAGGTTCCTTCAATTTTTGAAATACAATTTTGAGTTTTTATGTTCAATAATGCCTTAGAATTTGAGAAACAATTTTTTTTCCAAAATGTTCGACATAAAATCGATTCGAATTTCTGTTTGTTATTGATCAATTTTTTTTATGGTTTGATATTTTAGATCAAAGCCT
This sequence comes from Neuroterus valhalla, assembly GCA_011762715.2. Classification (NCBI taxonomy): domain Eukaryota; kingdom Metazoa; phylum Arthropoda; class Insecta; order Hymenoptera; family Cynipidae; genus Neuroterus; species Neuroterus valhalla. The sequence continues at coordinate 954 of WSXT02017842.1, forward strand.
CCCTCAATTTTTGAAATACAATTTTGAATTTTCAGGTTCAATGATTCGTAAAAACTTGAGAAAAACTTTTTATTCCGATATATTTGACAAAAAATTGATGCGAATCCCTGTTTTTAAAATTAAATTTATTTATGGTTTGGTATTTTATTTCAAGGATCCCTCTAATTTCTGGAATACAATTTTGAATTTTTCGGTTCAATAATTCGTAAAAAAATGAGAATCAATTTTTTTTCCAAAACTATTTAAAAAATCTATTCGAATTCCTGTTTTTCATTAATAAACAAATTTTATGGTTCGGTATTTTAGGTCAAGATTTCCTCTAATTTCTGAAACACAATTTTGAAATTTAAGTGCCAATAATTCGTAAGAATTTTAGAAAAAAAATTTTTTGACAAGAAATGGATTCAAATTTCTGTTTTATATCGATTAATGAATTTTATGGTTTCATATTTAAGATCAAAGGTTCCTTCAATTTTATAAATGCAATTTTTAATTTTCAGGTTCAGTAATTTGTGAGAATTCGACAAATAATTTTTTTCCAAAATGTTCGACAAAAAATTGATTCGAATTTGTGTTTGTTATTGATCAATTACTCTTATGGTTTGATATTTTATATCAAAGGCTCCCTCAATTTTTGAAATACAGCTGTAAATTTTTAGCTTCAATGATTCGGGAAAACTTGAGAAACAGTTTTTTCTAACATTTTTGACAAAAAATTGATTCGAATCCCTGTTTGTTATAATTAAATTAATTTTATGGTTGGTATTTCAGATCAAGGTTCTTTCTAATTTCTGAAACACGGTTTTGAATTTTCAGTGTCAAAAATTCATGAGAAATGGGGAAACAATTTTTTTTCTGGAATTTTTGAAAAAATACTGATTCAAATTTCTGTTTGTCTTTGATGAATGAATTTTATGGTTTAATATTTAGGATCAAAGGTTTCTCTAATTTTTGAAAATAAATCTTGAATTTATAGGTCCAATAATTCTTGAAAACTTGAGAAACCATTTTTTTCAAAAATTTTTGGCAAAAAATTGATCCGAATGTGCGTTTATTATTAATAAATTAATTTTATGGTTTAGTATTTTAGATCAAATGTTTCTTCACTTTTTGTATCAAATTAAGGAACCTTCGATCTAAAGTACCGCACCATAATATTGATTTATTAATAACAAACAGAAATTTAAGTCAATTTTTCGTTAAAAATTTCAGAAAAAGAATTGTTTCTCAGATTCTTATGAATAATTGGCACTAAAATATTAAAGTTATGCTTCAGATATCAGAGGGACCATTAATCTAATGTACGAAACCATAAAATTAATTGATTAACAACAAACAGAAATACGAATCAATTTTCTGTCAAAAGTTTTGGAAAAACAATTTTTCTCAAAATCTTACAAATCATTGACACTACGAATTCAAAATCGTGTTTCAAAAATTGAAGGAACCTCTGATTTAAGATACTGAAGCATAAAAATTATTCATTAACAACAAACAGAATTTCGAATCAATTTTTTGGCAAGAAATTTGGGGAATAATCGGATTCTCAAATTCCCAGAAAAATGTGAAAGTAAAAATTAAAAAACAAGTTAATAATCTAATTCTTCAAAACATAACCTCAGAACGTCAACCGCAACGTCAACACTTATTGTGAATTTTATACAGAATTTGGTGTCCAAATTTCCATTAAGGAACGTAACTTAACATAACTGCATCATGTGATACCTTCGAAAGTTATTTTTTACTTGTTCAACAATAAAAAACATTAAATACGTACGGCAAATTTTTAAACAACTCGTCACTTGATTTTTCGGCCATGGCCCACATTTTGCCCGAACGCATGCGCGAGCGTCCATGTTGATGCGCGAATTTTAAAATTACTTCTGTTTGACATCTTTCTTTGTGAGTTCAGCCGTGGGAAGGGCGTTGCATTGTTCACATATATTTCAACATGCGACAACCCTATGATCGGTATGAGATGGACTCTACTGTATGTTCTTCAGGGGCTCCTTCTTCATGTGAGGAAGTCTCAAATACGCGTCGATCGTCAATTTCGAAATTTCATAAATAGTCTCAAATTTGTGAGCTGAACCTCAAAATATTTGGTCCCATTCAGTTTTTAATTTTTACAGCGGCAATTGATACATGGAATTCGAAGATGCGTCATTCCAATGTTTTTTATTTCATTCGTAATTACGGAGATCTGACAGACACGAAATTTCAACTTTTTATAATTATTTTTCGTATGCATCATGATTTGAACTGTTGTTCTCCTAAATATGATTCAAAATATTCAATTGAAATTACTTCGAACCTTCGAACTTCATATCGAGATTCCCATGGAGTTTCTCGTACGCTGAATGGAAATGCTCTTTGCCTCTAATTTAAGAGCACCCGCCTTGAATATGTAAATGCAATATTCATGTAAATATTAAATCCATATGAAATACGTCTTTGTTGAAATGTGAAATAAATCTTAGTTTTAGTAAGAGAGGAAACTAAACTCCCCGTTATTCAATTTCTCTTAATATTTTATGGTTTCTGCCTTTATTACATATTTCTCATGAATATTTCCACGGAACGATCCGCCACATTTGAAAACTCTCTTGACAATTTTTATTACATTTTCATAAGCCTCTAATGATTTTCAATTAACTTAATGACAATCTCTCTTGGCAATTTTTTTTCTCAGAGCTTCTCCTGTAATTTTTTTTACATTTCCTCTAGAAAAATTTTGTTTTACTCAAAGACGAAGGTCATCACATTGATGTATCCATTTTGTCTAATTTTACATGAAGCATCATGCTTTCTAGAATTAGTTGGAAATTTTGAAAGAAAACTTATAATACAATAAGAGACTAACAAGCTCCGAAGACGTTGTTCTGTGAGATCATCTTGAACATTGTCAAACGGACATGACTGGTTTTGTATATGAAGGATGAAATTTCAACACACAGTTTGTGAAAGCAGGTTAGGTGCTATATTGTTAAATAACTGACATCACGTGTACACATAAATCCTTCCAGTTTTTCATGAAAAAGAATACTTCCATTTTCTTCTCAAGAAGAACTTCCGCCAGCTTTCATCTTCATATTCTTGAAATCTAAATGAAAGTAATGATCAACCGTCCATGTATACCGAGCTAGACCTGTCTTCTGGTGTCTTTGATGTCCCTAGCAACATTTCCAGAACTAAAAAGAAGGAAATTATATTCTCTTTCTAGTAGCAGCGCACTCTAGTCTACTATTTTGGTGGAAATGTACTTAAATTAACCCTTTAAAGTGCTCATCGTATAACTATATTTCCGAGCCTGAAGGGAATTCTAGTGCTTGTTCCATTGGTTACGTTGCTCAAGTGTCGCTGCTGAATTCAACAAAATTAAAATTATTATCTGTAATGTCTGCTTGAAGAACCCAGGAAGCCAGGCGTAGCCAAAAGAAGTGGAACAGACGTTGCAGACGACATTTCAAAACTGACCCAATTAGAACAGTAAACATCCTTAAATGATATTAAGAATACTCATATCAAAGAGAGTTGCATATTCCTGGTTCTTGGAGTATCCCCATTTCAACTCGAGCATTTTCTTACGTATCTTGAGCAGATTTTACTAAAATTATAAAGAAGAGTTTTTCACTGGATTTCTAGGTAAAGGGGCACTGAAAGAAAGTGATCTCCCTGTTATGCCTCGATTCCGAAAGCTCTTTGCAAGGCGGAGAAAAAGAGTGTTTTCTAGCAGAATATATGGATCTTAAGGCTTCAAAATTAACAGAATTAGGGATCTTGTACACCCAACTTTCAAGAGAGGAACACTAACTTATGATTTGGATTTCAGGAAAGGAGTTGGGCGCATTAACCTTTATTTTCAACTTCTCTGAGTCTAAAAGATAGACGATCATGAGCAATATTTCAGGAGTTTCATTGCCTGAAGGGTAAAAGCAATAACGTGTGGATTCCCGGAATTCGTGTTTGAAGGTTGCAATCGATGAAAAATTTGTTTTTTAAAGCGGAAGTAAGTTTTGATCGGTCATTCGTTCATGAAGTCAGTTTATTTTGGTGGTGCCAGTAAGTGTCAGTGTCAATAAGTATCAGTCTCTGGTCAATCCTGTTTTGCGTCGCAGAGGTATCACAGTGACGACTATCTTCTTCCAACTCGTCGAAAACTCTCTTTCTTTTGCTCTAAACTTTCCATGTAAGAAACGTCCTTGTGTCCAACGTCGGGTTACCACCAGATAAGCTCGTTTATGAGAACTTTCCAAAGCAGATTCCCTCAGCGGGTTGAATAATAACCGTTACACGACGCGTGATCTTCGATTCAGGTCTCTTCCTTCCTTAAGCTTTTCCTCCAGTTTGTAAGGTTTCAGTATTAGTTGCAGATTTGTCGTTGTTTGTAATTCTCATGTTGAATTAAGGCTCCAATGCTCTTCCGATCTGGGTCCTAAACCCCTTCCTAACTAGTCTAGATGTGTTCCTTCTCTATTTATCTAACGTTTCCTGTTGGAACATCGGTTCGTAAGTTGCTTTGGTCTCTCACTTTGTCTCAATTTTACTCTACATTGAATTCTTTTTTATTTTTATTCATCGTCATATGACAGCTTCCTTGTGGGCGAATATTATTCTCATTACACTCCAGCATCATCGAGCACGATTATTCCATTGGACTTCACTTCTGTCTTTCACTCTTGCCGATTTCTGAACTCAGCTATACATTCCTGTCCAAATCTGCTGTTGACTAAGCCTCCTTGATCTCCTGATCAAGTTTTGGGGCGAAACAATACTAAAAGCTTTGGTAACGATCTTCTGTCAACCTGGCGCTGTACCGCACAGGGGCAGATCTACAATGATGGCCAAACCGGCGATCGCGCCTCGACGGATTTTTCGACTCACCTTATCCTATAGATGTATATTTCAACTCTTATTTTACTTTTCTCTTGATTGAAGAATTTTAAAGTGAAAATATGGGGACTTATTCCCAGACCATTTCAGAAGGGTAAGGAGCAACACTCGATTGCAGGTCAATGATTACACCATTCATTTGATTTCAAACCATATAGTGTGACATTACTCAACCCGTAAATTGCACAGTCAATTCAAATCTCAGCTAGAGAAATGGAACGATGATAATTCTGTGAAATCTCGATGATACACAAACAAGAGAGTGGCCATTCGCGATCAGACAAAAACGGTTTTGCCGGCATCTACGGCAGCCACCTGAAGGCCTATCGACTCGTGACGGGCGGTCAGCATGCTGCCATCTTCGAATACGTGGCCCTTGGTAAGTCAAAGAACAAGTTCACTGACTAATACAAAAGTTACTAGTAAACAGCGCGAGGCAATTACTGACGCTTCCCCACTCGTTCGGCAATTTCGAAGGAAAAAGGTCAAAAGTCGCGATCAACTTGAAGAGGGAAACACTAACCTGCAGGCCTCCTTCGGCCTCGCATGAATCCTCTTCCCAACATATTCTAATAATTTTTATTCCGTTCCAATTCTTTTTCTCATCGAACAAACGGTCTTCAATGCTGAACAATAATTGCCTAAATGGCCGACGATGGTTCCTTCCCGTGGAAGCACAGACCAATGTACCACATAAACGAGGTAGCATGGACGGATAGACGGAGCTGCGCCTGCTCGCCTATGGCGGCCATTGCCATGCCCCTCTCTACAATTCATGTTCGAATGCCGCGAAATACAAAATGCCGAATACAGCTGAAGCGAATTCTCGCGTGAACAATCCATCACAACTGAGGCGAATTCGTGAGTGTATAATCCATTACAACTGACGCCAATTCTTGAGTGGATAATCCAATAAAACTGAAGCGAATTATTAAGTGGATAATCATTCTGGATATTCTTGAAATGGTGGGAATCTTATCCACCAATTGATCCGGAATTCCTCAGCCTATCGATTGTAACTCTGCTTTCCATTTGACCAGCGTCCACCCTGTTCTGATTGTGTGGGTGGCTTTGAACCCCCCGCCCCGTCTTACGTTGAATATGAAATATATATAAAATAGACCAGGAATAAATATGAGTTAAAAGAATAATTAACAAGAGTCCCGTTGTCTAGTAAGTATCTTGGTTCTTCGTGGAACCAAATCCGAACCTATCAAGTTTTGTTTGAGTGCTAGTGTTATCCTAATAGTTCACATTGAACTGAGCAGATAATTTAAGCATTCAAATGTGATTTACATCAACCCGAGTCGAAAAGAGTATCAGTATCCAGCTCATTTAATCATCACTGCTCACTGGGGCTGCTCGAAGTCAGCTCCATAGTTGACTCGTTGTTCAATATTCTTTTCTTCAACGAAGTTCCTCCAACGCCGCTCCTCCTAGGACACTTCTCTGAATCCGCGACTGGCCCGGAATATCATAAAGCATATTTTACGGTTTCTTTTTTCTATTTCCAACACACAGCTACGTGCTTTTTCTTGCCTGAAGAAATTTTATAAAGGCCTTTATTCGGGTTTCAGTGATCTTCTATGGATGCTATAAGTAGCTAATGAAATTTTTGGTCTGACTCCGCAGAGTCTCATTTGCGTAATCAGAGTTTCCATAATCTAGGAGCCTACAATATATCCTAGATACATCAGATGGGACACCACTTCCGGGTTCATAACGTCAAGAACAGAATAGTTCACCCCTTTGCCTAAGGGATGAACCTAAATTGGAACCATCCCTGAAACAGTGTGGGCTACTGCTTATTTTTTTATGCATAAGCATATTCACAAGGAGTCAACGATACAAGGCCCTTTTATTTACAATCCAAGGACGTACCTAGTTGCCTCATCAAGCACTTCAGCATTTAAATAATTTCAGCAATATACTCGGAGGGAATATTACTCTCAGTAAAAAACAACTGGGGGTTTGATTTGCAAGCCTCCTATCTTATGATAGGGATTATCAACTTTTGTACCACTGCCGAAGAGTATTATGCTTCAAATATATGAAAAAATGAATTTGAACAGTCACCAATTTTCTCATAAATTTGAGAACTATATTCCTAATAAATCCATAGAAGTACTTATTCGATATAAGAAATACGTGAAAGATTGATTTTAAACGTGTTATTTTTTGGTTCCCATGACATCAAGAGATTTAATTTGTCTACTGCGTCAGGAGTAGCAATCACATTAGTCAAATCCATCCATTTGACTGTTGAATTTCCACTAGTGAAAGTTATCTCAACCGGATATTCTCATTATATAATATATCATTTTGATTGTTTTTGTCCTCGATGATTTATCTCCGACTCTTGATGCATTTAAGAGCTCTTGCAGTAAGATGTTTGGATAGTGCATGAAGGTAATTTAGAAGTTTCCCATAGAGGATATTTTTGCAGCGATTGGATAATGGATGGGTTCTACATTTTTTCATTCTACTACAGATTTTTGTAAATTCATTAAATGAGTCAGAGATAGTAACGAGAGGTAACATGATTGGATATAAAGTCCAGTTTTTCCAATCCTGTTTACCCATCATTAGCTGGTGGAAGAAATCTTGATGAACAGCAACTCCCTACTATCAGGGTCGTACTTTAGGTACACTGCAACTTCAAACCGAATTCACCCAAACTCGCTCCTTCTTCGAAATGAGATCGTCGATGGCTCGTGGACGAGACGGTGCAGGGGGTTTGGAGAAGGGCGCTATCCTCGCTCCACTCTCCGCCGTCCACGCGTGTATTCGGCCCTGACTTTTACGTTTCAGCTCACTCGAACTTCTTCCAAGGCCGTCGATACCCAAGCACTGGCATGATGCTCCTTCTTAGTATAGAAGTCTCCTGGCAAGAAAGGAACTCAAGGTTTCATTAGCTGACTCTTTTCCTCAACCGATTCAACAGAGTCTTGAAATTGAAAATATCCGTAACATTTGTCGTTATAGTTCCTTCTTCTATCCCCTTATTGGATAAATACAGAGATCCATTGTCAGCCATTTGCTTTAACTCAAAATCATCGATATAATATCTTAATAATATCTCTTAAATATTTGGCAGATAATAAAACTCGATTTCTGAAGGGGGAAGTAGAATCAGAGCACATCAACAACAATCACTGTTCACCAAGTCTATAATATTTTCAATAATGCAAATAACGACTGATGAACATGAAGCGGTATTACTCATATATAATGTCACCATCCAAAGCGTGCCAAGATTGAAAAAGTTCATTCGGCTAAAAAAAAGATATTTTCCATCGATCAGGGAAGTCATAGAGTGAAATTCTCTAATTCTTGAGCGAGAAGTCACGAAAGACAGGAAGTTATCCAAACTGAATCTGAGTCCTTACCTTAAAGATAAGAATTCCTACCAGACTCTTTTAATGAAACCTATAAAGTTTACGTAAGAAAAAGTAAGCGCAAGAAAATATAGAGTTTGAAAAGCCACATGGCTGCGCCATGAATAAAGAGAATCCATACGAAATAATTCCGTTTTGATTCTTGAGACTCCATTGCTATTTCTGGGAAGCCTAGTCTTGTTTTTCAAAATCCCCAAAAAACTGCTTTAAAAAAACTAAATATGAGTTCTTCTTCCACGATCTGCAATGATGCGGGACAGGTTAGGCTTATCCAACAGAGCTACGTATACATTCAAGAATATGCTCCCCATCATTGTCAAAGCGTAATCCTGCTTGAATCTCACATATCTGGTGGCTTACAAGAGCTAATAGAATTTCAAGGGAGTATGTTCCAGTAGATAATCCATCTGAAGAGTTGCTCATTCTTGTAGAATATGGTCTGAAAGTTTATATTCCTGCTAGGGTAGTAACAAATTAAGGAACTGTTTCACAGAAACTGGGATCCAATTTTCAGATTTATTAAATGAAAAGAGAGGTCTCTGTAATCATAATCGTGCGTTGACGTTCCGGCTGTACGTCTAAAGTTATCTTCAGAACATAATATGGAGCAGGAAAAGCCTGTATGATATGGGAATGTGTACATTATTGTCTATAAAAATTATGAGCGACGAATAAAATAAGTATTTACTGTGATGAATAATCAAATCAGAGTTACTAATTTATGTAGGATTTCAAAAACCGAAAATCATGTGTAGATTCGACAATGTTCCGGAGCAAAAACATAAGAGCATAGTATAGAAAATATTATACTGAAAATAATTTTGAAACATATTGTTAAATACCTGATTTTAAGTGGAAAAACAGTCACAGATTATTAACAAGACATTTGAAAAGACATTTCAAAAGACTCCGTCTGCTGAAAAGACATGCTAATACGTTAAAAAATTAAAAATTAGTTAGAGACGGTAAAAAGAAACGTAAAGCATTCAGAATTCCAGTAGACGGAAAGAATGATGTACGTTATACAAACGCGATATATAAGACATAGAAAGACAAGGAAAACGAAGAGCAATTACTAACATATTCTATTTTGACGTTGGCAAAATGAAAGGAATGTTTTCGCTTGTTGTATGCTTTGAAAGGACAGTGTCGAATTTGTTTTTATCACAGCCTCTCTTACGTTCTTTAACTCTTAGGCCTATGTAACGCTTAGTCTCACCAATATAACATTTGTCACATTCAGAGCAAGATATTTTATTTACAATCTTAGTAGTTTTGTCAATAGGAACCCGATCTTTTTGATTCACGAAACAATCAAATGAATCTTTTACAGGCTTGAAGATTACGCTAATGCTGTGTTTACCCTTAAGGTTCAAGAAGATTCTGGAATTTTGTGGATTATAGGGTAGAGCAATAGAACAGTCTAAATTGAGATCCCTGTTTAGTCCATCATTGTTGTTGACATCGACAGTGAGTAATTTGTTAACTCTGCGACTAATAAGCTTCTTGGTTATTTCTGTTGGGAAACCATTAGTTTCGAGGGTATTAGAGATAATTTTCAAACTTTCTTGGTAGAATAAAGCGATACTAGGTAAAAAATCTAGGCATGTAGAAGACAGCTGGAATTATTTGGAAAAAGTTACAGAATTTAAAGTTCCTAAAGAACATGAATTTTTTAGTTTTGATGTAATAAATGAAATTTGATTGAATGTCATACTAAATAACACTGTGAATTCTTTACTAAAATTTTGCCTTTTGAATGCTTATTGTTCTTCTCAAGGAAGATACAACAAGCAGATACATGGTGTACCTATGGGTTCACCCATCTCTGCTGCATTTTCAGGACTTGTAATGGAAGTTTTAGAACATGAAGTTCTCTCACAAAATCCGCAATTTAAGCCCCTGTTTTTATATCGTGAGGTGGATAGGTGATGGATTGGTAATCAGTATACCTACCGGAGCAAGTAGGTTTACCGTACGAATTGGTAATTTTACGTCCGTTTAAATTGACAACTTGGACATCAAGAAAGCTGATAGATTTATCTTTCTCGTTTTCAATTGTAAACTTTAATCTATTATGGTATATGTTGAAACAGTTTTTGAATGGTCCAATCTGATCTGGTGGAAGACATTATAAGATATCGTCGACGTAACGATAGAAAAACAGTGGCTTAAATTGCGGATTTTGTGAGAGAACTTCATGTTCTAAAACTTCCATTACTAGGTATGAACCTGCAGCATAGGTAGGTGAGTCTATAGGTGCACCATATATCTGCTTGTTGTATCCTATCTTAGTGAAGAATTTAAAGGGTAGCATAGTATGACATTAAAATAAATTCTATTTATTACGAACGACATCTATTATTAAATTATGTGGTATGCTGGTAAATAAGGATTTTACATCAAGACTAAAAAATCCATGTTCTTCAGGAACTTTAGATTCTGTAACTTTCTCCACAAAATTCCAGCTGTCTTTTATATGCCTGGATGCTTTACCTAGAATCGCTTTGATCCACCAAGAAAATTTGAAAATTGTCTCCAATACTCTCAAAACTAATGGTTTCCCAACAGAACTCACCAAGAAACTTATTGGTCGCAGGGTTAACAAATTACTCGCTGTCAATGTCAACGACAATGATGGACTAAACAGAGATCTCAATTTAGAATGTTCTATTGTTCTACCCTATAATCCACAAAATTCCAGAATCTCCCAAAAACTTTATGGTAAACACAGCATTAGCATAACACAAATGCTATATTGGTGAGACTAAGCGTGACATAGACCTGAGAGTTAAAGAAAATAAGAGGGATTGCGATAAAAACAAATTCATCACCGCCCTTCCTAAGCCTGCAATAAGCGAAAAACATTCCTTCGATTTTGCCAACGTCACCATTCTTGCTAAAGAAACTCACTCTTCATGGAAATGTTCTACATTGTGAAAAATCATAATAACACAGCTCCACAAAAAAAATCTGAAAAAAGCTTCCCGGGACCAGACCATGCTGATCTTATGTTTTTGGGGTTGCTGATTCTGAATCTGAGTTCTGTTTTACTCCATCTCAACAGGATTTTTCATAACCTCAAAAAATACACCCAAAAACCACCCTCACCGAAATACAAGGAGGCTTGACCTCCTGACGTTGGGCGACTCGAGTTACATCGCTTTCATTCCTTGAAATAATGGATTTCCATACAAGGGAGGGGTATACACAACTATCCCGGTACCCCCTAACCCCTAGAAAGTACCCCTAGTAAACCACAACTAGGCTCACCCTCTTGACCTTGGGAACAGCGAACTGAATCGCTAATTTTTCATGAACTAACTGATTTCCATACCAGCAGGGGGCTTATCCACCTACTCTGAATCTCCCTTGCCCTTAAAAACTACCTCTACCAACCTACAAGTAGGCTCACCCTCCTGACCTTGGGAAGAGCAAGGTAAATCGCTTTTTTTTCTTGAGATAATTTATTTTCATTACAAGAGGGGGCTAACCTGCACCTACCCGTAGTCCCCCCAACCCCTATGAACTACCCCTACCCGAGCACAAGTAGGGTCACCCTCCTGACCTTGGGAACAGCGAGTTAAATCTTGTTTTTTTAATAAACTAATTGATTTCCATATCAGGAGGGGGCTTACCCGCCTACTCTGAATCGATCTTACCGCTAGAAACTATCCCTACCAAACCACAAGTAGACTCACCTTCCTGGCCTTGAAAATAGCAAGTTAAATCGTTTATTTTTAATAAACTGATTGATTTCCATACCAGGAGAGGGCTTACTCGTCTACTCTGAATCCACCTCACCCCTAGAAACTACCCCTACCAAACCACGAGCAGACACACAGAAAATTCTTAGGTTCTAGGTTGCAATATGACTATTAAATTGCTTTTTTTACATTCACATATTGATTTTTTTCCCAGCAAAACTAGGAGACTTCAGCGAAGAACATGGAGAAAGATGCCATCAAGATATGAGAGACAGGGAGAAACGATGTCAAGGTTTGTGTGGAGTCAATATGATGTCAGACTATTGCTAGAGCTTAAAACGAGATACGAAGGACAAGAAAAGTCATGGGCGACATTCCCTTCATCGATCATTCGGAGACAAACAAGTCAGATATCACAAACGAAACAAGAACCAATAACATTTTCTGTCATTCTTTTTTTATTTTTAATTAAATTACACACCACAAGTAAGCTAAGTACCCTACAAATTTATTCATTTCAAGAAAAATAAGCGATCAAACTCGCTGTTCCGAGAACCACATAGTGCTTTCGTAGGAATGATTTAGGGGTTCGGGGGTAGATAGATAGCTTTAAGTTAGATTGGAGGATTGGTGGGCTTACTCGCTTGTGGCGTGAAATCCAATCAGAAAAAAGACTCTTTTTATAAAAAAGAGCCTACGATATACGTCGTTCCCAGGGTCAGGTGTGTTAACCTGCTTGCAGTTTGGTAGGGGTAGTTTCTAGGGGTCAGGTTGATTCAGGGAAGGTTGTTGAGCCCCCTGCTGGTATAGAAATCAATTGGTTCAAGAAAAATAAGCTATTTAACTCCCTGTTCCCAAGAACAGTGGGTGAGCCTACTTGTAGTTCGATGAGGGTTTTTTCTGGTGTATTTTTTGATGTTATGAAGAATCCTGACGTGATGGAGTAAAACAGACCTCAGATTCAGAATCAGCGACCCAAAAAGCATAAGATCAGCATGATCTGGTCCTGGGAAGCTTTTTTTCGATTTTTTTTGTGAAGCTGTGTAATGTTAATTCTAGAACCGACATAGACAATATGGGCATTGCTTATAATAGCCCCATCCACGCAACAAGATAGAATATCTTAGTTCCTACTCTCCGTTTTCTCTGTCTACCTTGGATCATTGTAGGACGCTTCGATTCTCTCTGTTTTTCATGCAATGCGCAGTAGTCAGGAATATTACACTACTCCAACATATTTAATTCGACCACTTGTACATACAGGGTGATCCTCAACTCATCATATTCCTTGTATGTGCGAATTCCTTGTGCAAAACTGAACAAAACATCCTAG
>WSXT02017853.1:0-14283 GCA_011762715.2 Neuroterus valhalla
CCACCCATTTCTGGGAGGCATTCCCCTATCCGCAACCTGGGGAGGCGCCCGATGGGAGCCCAGCAACACCACACGGGCATTAAATCCATTATGGGAACAATGTTTATGGTTTTGACTTTGAATATGCCATCAGAATTGCGAAATTAAAAATTCGAATATATTATAATATAATCTGTTACTTGGAGTATAAGGTGAAAGAAAATTAACAAAATAACGCGAATAATAACAACAAATAAACAATGCAACATTGTTTATTCAAATTTGGTCTCTAAAAATTGAAATGATTATACACTTTTTTCATTAAAAATTCATTTTTTTCATAAATGCCAAATGAGTGAATTTGTATGTAAGAATTGTTTATAACAATATCAAATGTTGTTTCATGGAACTCTAATGTGTATTATTCTCGTTCTTTACGTGAAAATAAATTATTCCATAGAAAAGAAAAAATTTTGATCCGCAAACATCCTAAATGAGTGAATTTGTTTAAAAAATTGTTTATAACAATGACAAATGTTCTTTCATGGAACTCTTATGTGTAATATTTTTGTTCTTCAGACGAAAATAAATGGTTCCACAGGAAAGAAAATTTTCCGGAACATAGATATGGAAAATAAGTGAATTTGTTTATAAAAATTGTTTATTACAATGACAAATGTTGTTCCATGGAACTCTAATGTATAATATTCTTGTTCTGTAGATGAAAATAAATGTGTAAATTGAAATTCGAACTCCACCAAATGGTTGTAATAGATTGAGGCGCGCTACGATGCGCATCAAATCCTGCCTGTTTGGCTTTAGTAATTAGCGTCCCTAATGAAAACTTGCAATTTCTTGCAAAAATCTTTCATGGGAATCAATACATGAATTCTTTTACAATAACTTAGCACTTCCACATTTTACGGCTACTCCCGTTTTTTTGATCAAAAGTTCAATCAATAAAAAATATTGTTAGCATAACAACAATAATTGAAAAAGTTAATTAACATAATAAATATGGATTACTTAATGCATTGATTGGTTGATGAAAAAGATACACTTTAAATGTATATAAACGTTTTCCGGAAATTATTTATTGGTTCCAATACAGGACTTCCTAAAGTTAATGTATGTTTTTGGTGTTGCAAACGATTTCTTGAAATGTTGAACTTTGAAACCAAAAAAATTGCTGGAAATAATCATATTTTTTCATTCTTTTATATTTCAATGTAGATCAAACATTGAAACATTGAAACTGCTTAATATTTCCTCAAAAAAATTAGGTCGATTTTTGACTTTTGATCGCCTTTTTTCCGATCTGAACCACTGTGTGACGGTCCACAGTGATCCAGAAATCAGAAAAACTGGTCAAAATGTGTATGCATTTTTTGATCCGCCATTTTGTTTTTGAAAATTTTGACTTCAGGTTTGTAATGAGCGACCCTGAAAACCCTTTTAGACCAATTTGGAAAGATTAAAAAAATCTATTTAGCATACTCGTCCGCCATATTGGATCCGCCATTCTGCTTTTGGAAATTCTGACTTCAGATTCGTAATCAGCGACCCCAAAAACCTCCGAGTAGGAAAATTTGGCCCATTTTATGAACATTTTTTACTTTTGGCCAGCTGTTCGGGATTCCGTACCACTGTGCACCGAAGGTGAAATGTGCAACTTCGTGCAACTGATTTTTACAATACTTAGAGAAAAAGATATTCTGAATACTAGAAAAAAAATCGAAGTGGAACTCGGTGGAACTTTTTTTGTAGGCCTTTCCGAAGTTTGCTTCAATTCTCGAAAATCCGGAAAATTAGTTATCGCAAAGTAACATAATTTTGAAGATGGACATTTTTCTTCGCCAAGGTCGCATATTGTTAAAAAATTTTTAGAACAACGATTCATATATCATTAAATTTGGAAAACGTCGAGCTTTCACAAGTGCCTTCCCAGAAACTCATGCCATTTTCGGTTAAAAATGTGGAAATGAACAAAGTGAGGGACGCGTACTTTTGGCCCTGACTTTAGTTAGAGAAAACCGATACGAGGTGAATACCAGTACGACCCGTATAATGGCAAAAAGTGAATGAAAATTGTACCTGCTGACAGATTAACATTTTTTCAGGAATTAAATTGCTTCTCCCATTCTTTCACTGTTTTTTTTTACTGAACTCTTACAAAAACTGTTTAATGATTCGTTCTCTTGATTCCCTTAAGAAAAATATTTCACGTGTTTTTGACAAAAGTGTCATTTGGTACGATTTGAATAAACTGGTGACAGGTTAGGCTTGGATATCAAAATCATTTTTTTGCGTTGAGGTTGTGGGCATAAATGTGAGTGCTGCAAACCAAACAACTTTTGAATATCTGATAAGGTTCATGCCTCTTTTTGAAATAATGTTCTGATTCATATGATTTTCAATTATAACAATAGTTTTAGACCATCATGGGAAATAATTCATTCTGATATTATTTCCAAAGACTGCTGTTATTTTGTATCTGCAGATTTTATACGGAAAAGATTACTTTTCTACCAAATAGTCGAATTCTTAAACAATGAAGATTTATTTACAATCAATTACATCTTCAAACAAAGATTTGAATTTTCTAGTCAAAAGGACGATTTTGTTAAAAGACAGTTGAATTTTCTACCAAGAAAGATTGATTTTCAACCTGTAACTTATCTACCAGAAAATATTAACTTTGAACTTCCAGAGATGAATTTCAAGTACAAAAAGACAAATGAAACAAAAAACTGTTTAAAAAAATCTTTGAATATTTAGCTAACAAAGATGAATAAAAAATAATCAGTTGTCAATCAAACAGATGCATTTACAACTAAATAGTTGAAGCTTTGGGCGAAAGGGACGAAATTTATGCGAAATAGTCTAATGTTCAACCAAACATTGAAATTTTTTACATGAAAAGAAATAAATTTTCAACCGATTGGTTGGCGCATTTGACAAAAATTGAATCTTCAACCAAAAAGAGTTTAATCCATATTCTAAATATTGAATTTCAAGCCAAAAAGATTAATTTTATACAAAAGAGTCTAATTTCTGATCCAAAAGGATTTATTCTGTATCAAAATAGACGGAATTCATCTAGTTTGGTTGTAAAATTCATTATTTGGATGAATCGTTAACCATCTCGTTGAAAATGCAATTGTTTGGTTAAAAAGTCATAATTTCATTCAAAAATTACACTATTTGGTTGAAAGTTGAATTCATTTGTTGAAAGTTAATTTTTTCGTTGAAGATTTATCTATTTGGTTGAAAATTCGTTTCATTTTCTGTTTTAAATCCATTTGTTCATTTCGAAAATTCAGCTATTACATCTACGGCCAGAAAATTGATCCTTTTCACTTGGAATTTCCAGAAATTTATATTTTTTGACTGGAAATTTGGTTCAAAATTCATTCATTACAGAAATAATCTATTCCCTTTTCCAGAAGATTCGCCTATTGGTTAGAATATTATGTTTTTAGAATAGAATTGAACAATATTTGGTTAAATTCTCAACTCCTTTATTGGAAATTTATTTTGTCAAAATGGGCTTAAATTTAAGAAAAACAATCCGTAAAAAACAAGATCTCTATTAATAATAAACCTGGATAATATTGAAATAAGTAGATACTTTTGAATTTTTCTAAACTCTTAAAGTATTTGTGATTGTTAACCTAAAACGTACGACCTTTAATGAAATTTCTCAATATACCAGATAATTTTTTTATCAAACTATGGAAATGTAAATAGATTACGAAATCTTTGTTTTTAGGTATTATAAAATTCACAGATGCCCGAAATACTCGGCTCAGAAACTTAAAAGTAGATATTTATTATTTCTCGCACTTTATAAACATAATTATATTTATGTTGTCTGTGAACTCGCTATAAAATAATTTTTTTTATAGTCACGATAACTTTCCGTTCTTTACTAAGTATGAAAGGTCTTATCTTATCTTTTTCTTATCTAGGTACCTATTATGTGATGAATGTAACCATTGAGGGCTATTAAAACAAATTCGAAAGATGTTTTTAGAAATTCATTTTAAACGTTTATAACAATATTTATACAAAACTGATTGCTTCATTACAAACATTTTAAAAATAATCAAACATCCAAAAACCTTGAAAGCCAATATTTTTAAAGGAAGTCCAAAAATATTACATTTTTGACGTGTTTGTCAAATTTCGACCCGGAAAAAAATGAATTTTCAAGACAAAAAGACGAATTATCAACTGAACAGTTGATTTTTATAAATGATTAGTCAAATATTTGTTTATTAAAAAAAAAGTTTTTCTTCAACCATGAAAATCGAATTATCAACCGCAAGGTTGGATTTTCAAACAAAGAGAAGTAACTTCACAAGAAACAGTTGCATTTTCATTTTAAGAAAAGGGCAAATCTTTTGGGAGAGAGTTGAATTTCGAACCAAGAAAGTTGAAGTCTCAACAGCAAAACAAAGATGACTTTTATATCAAAAGATGAATTTTGAATCCATTAGAATTGATTTTTTTCTGAAAAATATGAATGTTCAACAAAAGAGTCAGATTAACGGCAGAAGAAAGAATAGTTACCAACGAAGCATTTAAAAAAAATTATGAAATTTTCAAACAAATAGCGGAATTTTCACGCAAGGAAGATTTTTTTCATACCAAAATATCACAGTCAACTTTTGAAATAAGAATTATTCACTTCCAACCAAAGAAGACTAATTTCTAACCAAAAAAATTTGGTTGTTAACAAAATATTTGAAATGCAAAACTACAGAGTAGAATTTTTGACTTAAATTTAATTCTTGACCAAAAATATTATAGTTGACTTTTAATGCAAAAAAGAAGAAAAAATGGAAAAAAGAGATTAATTCTGGACCAAAAATATAAACGTTGAGTTTGGAATAAAATGGACAATACTTTCAACCATAAAATAAGATTTTTGAATAAAAAGAGACTTTCGCAAAACATTCTAACTTCATAGTCAAACAATAGAATTTCCAATCAAAAGGTATAAATTCTGAATCGAAAATATGATATGACCTTCTAGTTGAAAAGAAACGCAACCGTGGAGGATAAATTTTTACAAAATGGAAGATGACTTCTCAACTAAAATATAAATTATAAATCTAAAGGGATGGATTTTTTATCGAAAAAGACAAATATTCAGACAAAATTGTATTTCCAACCAAAAAAGATAACTTGTGAAATCTTGAACCAAAAAGTCGAATTTTTAAACATAAAGCTTAAAATTCTAGACCAAAAAAATAATGGTAGACTATCTGAATTGAAAGAATAAGATCCAACCTCAAACGATTCATATTCAATTAGAAAATGTCATTCCTTTCTATCAAAAGATGAATTTCCAATACAAAATGACAAAAATGATCTCAAAAAAAAGCAATTGAATTTTTAACCAATACATGGATTTTGGTGGAAAAATATAAGATTAGACTTTTTGATTGTGAAGAATAACCTTCCAACAAAAAAGTATGAATTTACAACGAAATAAATGAATTTTATTTCAAATAGTAGGATTCTCGACAAGAATAGATAAATTCTGAATCAAAAATAGTTGGATTTTTTGTAGGAAATCAGAGTCCATATCGAGTCACGTGTGGCAAGTCTCATTCGCAGCAAGTCTCACCTGAGGCATGTCTCACCTGAGCCATGTCTTACCTGTGGCAAGTCTCTTGCGGTATGTCTCCTCTGCGGCAAGTCTCGCGGAATATCGTCCTTGTGGCATCTATTCCGAGTAGATTGCCAATTTTGTGACGAGCCCTTCGGACCGAACTGTCCACGTGCGGCATCTCTCCCCCTCTAAGGTGGAAGAAGTGCAGCATCCCTCCCTAACTTAGTTTGCCATTCTTAGCTTTGTGACCCACGTCATTTTCATGACAAGTAATTGAAGTGCCTGCCCCCCTACTCCCGTAAAGGATTTTGGAAAAGGGAGAGGAATGTGACCTACATTATTTCTTCAACCTATCAGAGGGGTGCCTTTCCGACCCCTTCGAGACTTGGGAAAGAGGGTAGGTTTTTAACCTGCATCATTTCGCTAAAGAGTATTTTTACACTTTAAATTTTTCTGATGGGAGAGATGATGAACTTTTGCCACCTTGGAGGGAGAGAGATGCCGCACTTTTGACCCTTTGGAGGGAGAGCTGCCGCAGGTAGACAGTTCGCTTCATGAGGCTTGCCAAAAAATTGGCAATCTATTCGGGAGAGATGCCGCAAGGGAGACTTGCCGCAGGCTAGACTTACGCTGGTGAGACTTGCCACATGTGGGACTTTCCACAGGGGAGACTTGACACAAATGAGACTTGCCGCATGTGACGCTTTAACGTCCTCAATGAAGGGCAGTAGTCCAAGAAGTGACAAGGTGCATTATGGAAATTGTACAGGAGAGAAGAAAAAAATTCGGTAAAATTAAAATCACAATGGACAAAAAAAAAATGCTTCTCAACTGACGTATCACTGACTTCAGGCCAGAAAAGGTTGATTAGGGTGAATTAAAGCAGGCTTGACTGCGGATTGTAATAAAGTATTTAATTTTTAGTTGAAAAAACGAGAACGCCCTTCAGAGATATTAAGTTTGTAAACAGGCATGAACAAATTTTACTGTGAAAAAGTTGACCATTTCCGAGAAAATTCACTGTGAATGCTAAGACTAAAACTTTGCAGGTTTCAGAAATTGGGTTGCGGTATTAGCGACTAGAAGTAGATTTTTATTTCAGTTAGTCACAAAAATTTTTTGATCCAAGAAAGTTATGAAGTTCCGAAGAAATGGAATTTTTTTGTATCTGTGTCACGGTCTAAGAGGATGTTTTTCGCTTTTTTGGACTTTAAACTAGTTAAAATAAATGTTAAGTTTGACATAACTTGGGATGGATTATGTTAATGGATGAAATCTAAACAAGTGACATCCCAAAAATTCCGTATTTTCTGAAGACAATAAAACAGAATATAAAATTTGAAAGAATACAATATTTTTCCTGCGTATGACCGGATCTCTTTTGGCAGTCAGCGGTATACCAACTGTTTATCACTGTGGGGGAAGGTTTTCAAGGTTGGACATTGTTTTGACATTAGTCCAGATCTTTTGTTAAATGAATAATTTTTGCACTACAATATCGCAAAAAATAATGTTTATCGATTACAAATCTATTGATCAAGAACCAAATTTATTCCACTCAAAGAGAAAAAAATTTTAATTAGAAAGAAAGGTAGTCAAGGTTGACCCATGTGTTCAAGGTTGGACCACTCGCAAAAACTAATTTTTTTAAATTTTATGAATGAAGGCAATGCATTTCTTCATTAAGCCATCAATTCCTAATAACAAAGCATAGAAATAAAGTAAAAAAATCATCATCGTTCTATTCCAACTCGCTCTTCCGCTCATACACTAAAACCCCGATCCTATAACGGCTTTGGGCTTGGGTATCGACGGCCTTCATACAGGATCAAGGGAGCTGAAATGTAAACAGTTAGGGCCGAATACACGCGAGAATGGCGGAGAGTGGAGCGAGAAGAGCGCCCCTCTCCAAACCCCCCGCAGCGTCTCGTCAACGAGCTCACTTCGGAGAATTGCGACGTTCGGGTGAATTCCGATTGGGGTTTCAGTGTATCTGGGATTCCTCTTGGGAATCAAAAATGGATCAATTCATCAATCAGAATTCGTTTTTTTTGCTTCAATTTAGGGGAACTATGCAGTTAAGCGATGTTATCTATGAAATTATATTACAATATAAAATTTTTAGGAAAAAGCAATGGGTGGGTCAACCTTGGCGACACAATCGGTCCAACCTTGACAACAGAATTGGTCCAACCTTGACAACATGCATTATTTTACTTTGAGACAGGACGCATCAAAACAAGTTATAAAACGGAGCAATCCGTATAATAGGTTGTTAATTATGAAGTACATAACACAGAAAAATGCTTGCCTCGGGTAACCACTCTCGAAAACGTCACGTGAGGACTGTACTTTCAACAAACAAGTTTGTACCATTAGGACATAATCTCTTGCGGGGTAAGCGTAACTCCTAAAGGGTCATAATCAGTTGAGTTGGATACACAGGAGGATACAGTCTCCTGTCAACAGGCCAACAGCAAGCGCGCTTCCCGGACGTTCACCCATCCAAGCACTTGCCGTGCCCAAAGATGCTTAACTTCAGTGATCCGACGGGAACTGGTTTTTCGAGCGTGGCATTTTAACGGAGATGGTTGGCAACATTAAGCAGAATTCCAAGCATATTTTATTCGAAGCATTGGACGATATTAATTGCAAAAGTTAAAACAAATCTAAACAATTCGCGACCTTGAGAAAAAAAATCCCAGCTATTTCCCGGCTTTCCCTGGTGCTCGAAATTCTACCAGGCTAATTCCAAGTTTTCCCGATCAGTGGTCACCTTGTGGGTGGTTTTGGTTTACTTGATTATAAATAAAGAAGTTCAATACTTCGATGAGATTTTAACTACCTAATTATTTATTTTAGCTCCAGTAACTGCATCATCGGAGCTGGAATTCTTCAGGCATAGAATTCACGTAGAACGGGATTCTGTAAGAAGAGCTCGAGAGGCACTAAGGCAACGAAGAAGTGCTTTTCAAGGCAGACAGAGAGCTTGGAAGCAGCGAAGCGCAAGGACTACTTTGGAACAGCTGGTGAAGGTGCGGATTTAATTAATTTGACCCTTGACCCAAAGTTGGCAAACTTTCCATAACTTCCTCACCTCAAAATCAATAGTTATTCTTGTTCACTGGAACCTTGATATAAGACACATCTCTATATGTAATTCCGAAAATTCTGGTCGATGATAAGGGGGTTTAATGGGTAGAAAGAGATATAGAGCTGAAGGGCGGCGGAGTTGAGCAGTTCCGTAGCCACAAAACGGACAGTTCAAACATTCGCGTGCATATTTCTCATTTACTTCCGGATAGATGGGGAAAATAATCTTCCTGTTAATTAGTCTCCATCATCGGAAAAAGTCTGTCAAAATAAGGAAATTCGACCGGTGTACTTTGATCGAACACCTTTAAATTTTTTTATCCTGTACTTATATCAAAAACCCTAGGGTCCTAATTTCTTTCCTTTAACCTAAGAAGCAATTATGCGAAATTTGGTACTAATAGACTGACAAATATTGTTTATATGAAAGAATTATTTGAATTAAAGTTTTAGATATTTTCTTTTAAACTTTTTTTCATCAAAACAAGCCTTCTCGAAACAATTTGGAAGAGAGCGAAAAATTTGTGTTTTATATTTTTCAAAGTAAGTAAGCATTTTTAATTTCAAATACAAGTGAATTGCTTTAGAAACATAAATCCCTTTTTCTGACCCCTAGAACACGCCATTGAGTCACTCTTGTTTCCTTCAAAAACTTTCACGAAAGAAAATTTTTTTTTAATCAAATTAATTACAACAAGAATTCCAGGAAATCAGAACTTCTATATATTTTTGAGCGAATTTTATAAAGCATTCTTTAAACTTCAGAAGCGAAAAATTGGAAAAAAAATTTTGATCTTTCTTTTTTGAATACACTCAATTCCAACGTCTTTTTTTAAAAACATACAATAGAAAGTCCCTGCACAATTCGGAAACCCTAATATTTCAAGGAAGAACATCTTTTAATCTACAAAATAGAGGAAGTTTAACCGAAAGATACATTTTTAATACAAGAGATTCAATTTTTACCTTGAGAGAAAAATTTTCAACTAAATAATTAGTTATTCAACCAAAAAAAGGAATTTTCAATTAAAATGATGTTTTTTTTTATAAGCAGATGATTTCGCAACAAAATAATTCGAATTCAATTGACTAGTTGAATCTGTAAACAAAAATTTGCAAACAAAATTTTTACCAAAAAAAAAATATATATTTTCAACCAAAGTAGTGAATTTCAACCAAACAAATGAATTTTCATGAAGGCTGTTAATCAATCAAGTAGTTCAATTACTTACCGAGAAGATTCTTCAGTTGAGAAAATATTTGGTACCAAAATATTGAATTACACAAATAGTTGAATCTCCAATAAAAAATAATAACTTGTCTGCAACATCATTACATTTTTTACTGAATAAGATGAATT
Organism: Neuroterus valhalla; assembly: GCA_011762715.2. Classification (NCBI taxonomy): domain Eukaryota; kingdom Metazoa; phylum Arthropoda; class Insecta; order Hymenoptera; family Cynipidae; genus Neuroterus; species Neuroterus valhalla. The sequence continues at coordinate 10,056 of WSXT02017853.1, forward strand.
TATAATCAGAGATGGAATAATCAAATTTTCATCTGTGAAAATTTTCTTTAAAAAACAGTATTGATAGATTAGTTGAATTTCTAACCAGAGAAATGAATTTTCAACCCAAAAAAGCGAATTCGCGACAAAAGTTGTAACACAAAAATACCAATTTCCAACAGAAACGTGGAATTTTCTAGCAGTTTGGTTTAATTTTCAGAAAGAGATTCGAAAATTAAACCAAGAAAGATTTATCAGCCAGAAAAAGGAAAATCTCATTCAAATTCTTGAGTTATGAAGCCCGAAAGACGAATTATCTACGAAACAGTTGAATTTCCAGTGCAGAAATAGAATTCTAAAAAAGGATGACATTTCAACATAAATTATTAAATTACCAACCAAGAATCAATTATCATTTAACAAAAAAAAACAAATATTCAAATTTTTTATTTAAAACTTAATCAAGAACAAAAAGAACGGAGTATTCATAAAATAGTTGAATCTTCAACCAAAGGAATGGATTTTTGACGATTTAATTCAACCGTGAAGTAAGTCGTCTAATTTCCACCCAAATAAGATCAGTTCTCAACAAAAAATGTGATAGCTTATATTTTTACCAGAAAAGTTCGCAATTTCGAATCAAAAACATTTGAATTCAACCACAAAAAATGATTTTTTTGGAAATTCTTGAATTCTCAACCGAAGAAGTTAGCTTCTAACCAAATGTTTTCGTTTTCTATCAAAATTGTTAAATTTGAAATTTGATTCAACGAACGAGAAAAACCTAAAAAGATGGAAATAGATCAGAATGCTATTAAAACTGTCAGAAAACTGTCTCATTTTTTTTAACAATTAATTTTGTACAATATATTCAAGCTATATTGAAGAATTGAATTAGAAGGTAAGACTTCTTTGTGTAACCACGCAAAATCCCAATTTCCAACAAAACAAACAATTTTTTAATAAATAAAATTTCAGGGCTCACAATACGTATACAATAGAAATTTAATTAAAAAGAATATAACTTGAATTCAAATAAGATAAAAATTTAATTTTTATTCTAATCAAATTCCGAGAAATTCCTAATTATAAAATTCAAATGAATTCGAGATAGATTTTGAAAAAAAAAATTCAACTGAAATCTGATAGAAAACCAACTTAGATATGAATAAAATTTGTATAGAGTATTGATTGAACATTCTGTTAGATTCTTCGAAAATGAGCTAGGATAACCGTTGTGATTCTTTTTTTAAATATCTCAATGAATTTCGAATAAGATCCGAATGAAATCTGAATAAAATCCAACTAAAATCCGAATAAATTCCAAGTTAAATATAAATGAAATACGAATAAACTTACAGTTATAACTGGATAAAATACAAATACAATAGAAATTTTATTAAGAAAGAATTAAACTGAACACCAAATAAGAAGAATTCTCAAAATTAGGAGATGTAAACTAGATATTAAGGGTCAGAAATAAAAAAAATTCTGAATCGAAATGTATAAACTGAAAACAGGACTCACTAGAACTTTAGAGGCATAATTCACATCGGAATTAATTCGGACTTCTGATCGTAACCTTGGGCAACGTTGGATATATATTCTCCTATAGACCCCTATAAGCTGAAAGTAAAGCGGAAGGTAGATTTAAAATTGAAAATCTCCACTGACTTTGAAAAATATAACAAACATTTTCTACTTCTCAAGTTGGAATTGTTCTTCAATACAACACAACCAATGATTCTGAAGTAAATCAAGAAACACATGTTTTCTTCGGGTTGTCAGGGAATTTTGAGCGAAATCCCTAGAAAAACTGAACGAAATAAATAAACGAAGTTGATGTATACAGTAATGTTTTAAGATTTCAGTAAAAATGACTTTATAAGCTAGTGAAAATGTTTTCTTAATATTTTGAGTTGTTTGAATTTCGCCCACTGTTGGTTGGTTCGCCCTATTGGAAATTGAAAGTTGCAATGCGAGACCTGATAGCCATCTAGCGAACTAACCAACATGGCTGCCTATGGGACTTCTTTATTGATCTCACTGCTGTTATCATCACGAATTATCGCTCTTCCATCTTCGATCATGTTTCTGGAAGACGGTGTTGCAAAAGCATACTCACACAATGTTTTTGGAGAGAGAGTAGCAACATTTTTATCCAATTTAAATTATACTTTACTTGAATAAACGTGTTAAGACTAATACCCCCCTAATCTCTGCTAATGCTAATCATATGCATGCTGAATCCCATTGGCAGCCATATTTGTTTTGATACAGCAGCGCCTCTTTGCCCGCGGTGGATGTTTTCTTTGTCAATAGTGGACAATCGATTTTAAACTGGAAAGTGGTACAGAAACACATACTTATGCGTATCGACAGAATATATTTTATACCCACACTTCTTTTAAAACAAACAGGAAAGTGTTATAATTACTGTTTGGAATAAAATCAGCAAAAATATAATGTCAGTTATATTGCTCATATTTAACGATACATCTTACAATGGACATGTTACATGAGAGGTTAGGACTGCCATCAATCACACCAATGTTTTTGCGTTAAAAGAAACTAGAAAATACCTATAAAAATTAACATGGTCATCAGCTAATTCTGCCATGGATTCATACGGATAAAAGCATTATAGTTTAATGACCAAGTAACATATATTATTGAAGGAAATTTCTCTGGGAGTATTTTATTTACTTAAAAAAAATAACTGACATACACGATAAAGTTAGTTCATATTGTTAAAAACTATATTTTTGTGTATATTTGTTGTTATAACTGATACGATTATAAAATACCGTTCTGACATGGATTTTTGTCATTAGTAATCATACGAAATCTAAAAATTAAGTTCACTTTTGGCATTCTGCTTTTATTTACAAATATCCATTGTATAAAGCTATCCACTGTAAGGAGTTTCCCCCTATACTAATTTTTTGCCCATTTCAGGAAGAAAGAGAGCTTTCTGATATGGAAGTGAGCTTACATCGTACACGCAGTCTTCTTGGTGAAAAAGTTATACATCTAAAGCATTTGGAACAGTCTCTGGAACGGGTAGCTGATGCAAAGGGGAATGAAAATGATGCAACTGTTGTAAAAAACGACGAGCAAACATTGAGTGACATGTCGAGTGCCAGTAGTGGTTTTAGTTCAACAGATCTTGGCACAGACACCTTCATAGGTCAGTGAGCGTGCTGATTTAATTATTTATTTATTTATGAAAATTCTTGCACTGGGAAATAAGACTTTTCGGATAGCAATAGAAATTATTCTGGGAGTCTATTTCCAACGGGAATTCATATCGAAGTTTTCCAGAGTTGGAAAATCCTCAGGTTAGGGTACACCCAAAAGGGGAAAATAGCATTCCTCTAGTAATTTTGGGATTTCGTGATTTTTTGGGAATAGATTTTTCGGGTATACTTAATCTGAACATGAGAATATTAATAATGTTTTTCTTTTAGTTAATTATATTGACCTTAAAATAAGCGTACTATCCCCAAAAGAACATCAACATCAAATTTCAGTTCTTCCCTCTCTATTCCAGTCTCTCGATGTCAAGCCTGAAAAATGGTGCGAAACGGTTGTTTTGCCTCCTAACAAATTTAAGTTTTACCTGTTCATATTCATTTCATATTTACCTGTTCTAAATACAAATAGATACAGTTAGCGTTTTACTTTCCATTATACCGCCCTAACCTCACTTTTTTGTTTTGTTTATTGATTTCTCGAATCTTGTTTATTTAGAGTTAAATATTATTATCGAAAAAATAACTTCACAGATCGTGACACCGAGAGATGAACATGAGAGAATCGATCTTTTCTCTCTTCTTTTTAAAACCCTAATGCTGCATATCAGGGGAACGAAAAATTTTTTGGATTTTTTTTTCAAGGGGGGATGCCACTGTGACGGGTCTGAAAATAGCCGATTTTTGTGAATTTTTCTTTGTAAGGAGGGATGATTATTTAATGATCGGACAAGAAGCAATTTATTGAGTATGTATTCACCTATGTTGAAGTAAATTTTTATTGAAAAATATTGGAGATTCACAAAGTTATCCAAATAACCGTAACGACATGAAAAAAATGACATCATCTGGTGGCAGCAATATAGCAATGAGTTATTATCCGAAATCAAAAAACCAAAAATATTATTATTCTAATCGATAGTGGCTATCGTTGCACGTAGCCGTTTTTTCAAAATAATTTTTTTCACAAAATGGTGGCGATTTGAATTTTTTTG
>WSXT02017864.1:0-14283 GCA_011762715.2 Neuroterus valhalla
TGGCGGTCTCGGGTAGATGAGGCAATGAACTTTCGAGTTCCAAATGCTGATAAATAATAATAATAATAATAATTCTCAAAAGGTGGTAAAACTAGGATAATATTCAAACTTCTTTGGTAATTGATATAATACTCGACCTAAAATATAATTCTCTCATATAACTGACATTAATCTACGCTTAGATTTTCATCTACTATCTTTTAACAATATTCCAAGTAAATCCTTACTACGGAAGGTAATTCTCGCTCTCTAATTCTGACACCTGTTATTTAGGAAAGTGGGTCAATGACCTCTCAAAGGTAACTTTATTGTTCGTGCTTCAACAGGAGGTATAAGCTCGGAATGTTCCCGCACGAGTCAAATATGTCACTAATTTTTCTACTTCCCGTCACTCAAATCTAAATGGCGAGGGGCGCTAGAGGCTACCTTGACTCAATGCTGAAAGTACGAGGGTCTCAGGCCACTCGGTCCAACTATTCAGTTTTATTGTCAATGCTTCTCAACTGGAGGGCAAAAGAGAAGGCGAATATTTGCGAGCCTTCACGAAACACAAAATTTTAGGAGGTCCTTTGATCTTGATATTCTGAGAATATTATCTCTTTTTCTAAGCACCACTGAGCGGACTTTCCCTCAACAAATTATGGAGGCTGTTTGGCCTGTAGTTGCTCAAGAAAGCGGAGGTGAAGTTCGAAGGATAATATTCTTTCTAAGTTTCGGCTTCAGCCTTCAATAATAAAAAATTTACGACACGCGTCTTTAAAAGAAGGGACTTCAACCCTGGGCAATTCTTAGGTTTCGAAACTCGAGAATACTCTTAAAGGGGAGAATCTGAGATTTCAGAATTCTGACTCGCAAAGATCGCTTAAGATATGTTTCTTTTTAGACAGCTTCAGGGGATGCTATCCGCCTGGGCACTCTTAAAGAAAACTTTACCGAATAGAATTCCAATAACTTGGAATACTATTCTTTTTTCTGAGGGTGGAATTCTCGGACAAGTTCCAGAGAGTTGAGGCTCCGGGCTTCTCCTACTGATTCTCCTCTGCCATCTGTGCTTTTCAGCTGCAAGATCCAGATAGCTCTTCTTTGCTTGCGTGGCTCCTTTTATAGCTGTACCCCAGCTCTCCCTTCTCGTTCTTGTGTAACGCCGTTAGAGAGGGAATAGCTAGAGTCTGCGCCATAAGGTTTCTCCTGTGGGATGCTGCCTTGCAGATGCATCACACAGGGGATGCTACTTTTGCCTATACTCAGGCACTCCTTGTAACTCGAGGGTTACAATATATGAAGGGTTCCACGGCATAACCGTGTAAGTGCCATTTTTTTGAAAACACGTTTTATTGGCTTAATAAATCTCTAAAATTCTACCGCACATTGTCGTGAAAGGTTATATCAAAATTCCAACCAGAAGTGGGTTTTTAAAATTCGTGGTTTTCCATAACCGTGTAAGTGCCACGGGCCCACCTGCGCGACACTCATTTTTCGATTTTTTATATTATTTTTTCTGAAAGAATCGATTTTTCAAAATGACGTTTTCACTTTTTAGCCTTCTATTCGTCTCGGAATATGATTTTAAAAATTTAAACATACGTTCCATGTTAACCTGGGTCTAAAAAAAGAAAAAAAATTTGGATAGACTTACATGGTTATGACCGCAGTCGATTTTTGAGGTCATTTATCTCGAAAAGTATTAACTTTTTCAAAATTCTGTTTATTGAAATCTGTAGAGCTCCGTCACATCTCGAATGAACTTTCTCATTTTTTTTAAATTCGATTTTTTAGACGGGTTTTACCTTCTCCTGAAACATTTGTCCCGGTGGACTTTCATGGTTTTGCCGTTGAGCCCTTCATATATATTTAGAGGTGGCACGAGCCCCATGAAGTTTACCACGTATTTCGCATAAGAAAAAGATACGTTTTGGTAAATTTTATTCCGAATTCTCAATATTAGGTTAATAGAGTTCCAAATTCACAATTTCTCTTCAAAATTAGTCACAGAATGCGAATAAAACATTACTCTTTAAATATCACCCACAAAAGTCTGTTTTGTAGGATTCCAAAAAAACCGACCCTAAGTGAGAAAATGGGTATTTCAGATTTTTGGCGCTAATTATGATTTTTTTAACAAAGATGCTTATTTAAACAATTTTTTATCGTTTATAACCATTTTCTCTTAGATGAGTGATAGAAAGTTGTGATTTTTTTCTGAAATGTTCAACTTTTTCCCCACTTTTCACTTTAAGTGAGTTGATATACAATTCAATTTAACTAAAATAATTTTTTAAACAAATGATTATTGTTCATGTCTTTCTTCTCTTAGATCAATGTTGAAAAGTTGCGGGTTTTTTTTTAATTCTTAAGCTTTTTGTCCGCACCTTCCACTTAGTAAGGTAGTAACTAATGCAAGTTACGAACATGCTTATTAGAACAATTTACTATTGTTCATAACCATTTTCTCATAGATAATTGCTGGAAAGTTGTGGTTTTTTCTGAAATGTTTAACTTTGCATTGAATGCAATTTGGATGAAATTCAATTAGATTGAATTAGATTAAATTGATTTAATTGTTGGAAAGATTAGATTGTTTGTTATTTAAAATAAATTTTTTTTTTGGTAAAATATCAATCATTATATTTTTGATTAAAAATTCATATTTTTGGGGTAAAAATTCAACTTTTCGCTTGAAAGTTGAACTACTTTCTTAAAACTTCAATTTTTTCATTAAAGATCCATAATTTTAGTACAAAATTTATTAAATAATAATATGTCCAAACAATTATTTTTTCAACATGAATCAATTATGACTTCAATCCAATTGAAAAGTGATAAACAGTTGGAAATTTCAGAGAAAACTGCAATTTCGTAGCATTATTCTGAGAGAATATTGTTATAATTGATAACAAACTGTTCAAACAATTACTTTTGTTAACTCCAATCGATTATTACCTCGCTTTAACTGAAACGTTGAACATAAGTTGAAAAATTCTGAAAAACCCCTTGACTTTCTAACCCTTTTCTCAGAGGAAGTTGATAAAAACAATAATAAATTGTTAGCACAATTGGAATTAACATCTAATTATCCGTATAAAGTAGTATTCCATGAATTCGAAACAATATGAGTTTAAAAAACTGCAAAAAGAAATCATATTCAGCGCCAAAAACTTGAAAAACCCATTTTTTCACTTAGAGGTAGGGGAACGAGTTGAGACCCTATAAAAAAGACCTATGGGGGTGATATTATAAAAGTAATACTTTATTCGCATTCTGTGACTGGTTTTGAAGAGAAATGGTGAATTTGGAACTCGATTTACCTAATATTGAGAATTCTGAATAAAATTTACAAAAACGTCTTTTTTTCTTATGGGAAATACGTCTTAAACTTCATGGGGCTTGCGCCACCTTTGAATATGTTTTTTTTTAATTCGTTTATTTTTCTGTGGATTCGAACAAATTCCCGGGCGTTTTGCATAAAAATTCAAAAAAAAAATTTCCTAATGCATTTTTGGACCACCCGATTGTTTTGCCAAGAATCATAAATATCTTTTATTTACCGGTAAGTTTATAAACATTTATTTAGCGTGATCCATAAATGTTGGCACGTAACAGGAGAAGGGGGATAATGAAATGTTCAATATAACGGTTAAATTATGCATTCATTGTTTTCCTTGAATCTTAAATTTGTTAACTCTCAACCTCCATCATAAATCCAAATTTATGATAGTATCAAAATGGTAAGATATCAACCATTGAGGGATTTCGACAATATCATGGTAATTTCATATGCGTGAGTATGATTTATTCACGTAAACGTATTGCAAGACACATCAATGGCAGTATATTGTCAAGAAAAAACAAAACTGAATAATACTCTTAGCCAAGTTATCTTCACGATTTACTACCTTTTTACAACCTAGCAATCGTTCATGATGAGTGGGCGATTCTTAGGTTTGATAGTGTCAGATTCCTACTGACTGAAACCCTTCCTCTACTGTCAACCCATTCCCCCGGAACCGCTTTCGAGGTTACTTCAGGGAAATGGGGGTAAAGCCAGTACACCGAGCCTCGGCTATCCTCTGCGCACTCTACCGACTTGGACTTTTTCAAAACCTGCTTCTGACCCTACCAAGATGTACGCATCGTCCTCAGTAGCGCAACAATGTCGCGCAACGAGGCTTCACTTTTGGTGTCGCCTCTCGGTACACCCCACAACGTGCGGTTCCCGGGAGATGGTGAGTCCAGGAACCTTCACCTTTTGCGGCGCAGATGTAATAGTCGCAGAGTACTTTCGCACTCCGCGGACCTGTGCCCCTCTTTGCTACACCTCCAGCAACACGTCTTTCTATCGGGTCCAGTGCAACCCGCTGCCATATGGCTGTAACCATGACAGCTTTAGCACCGGGTCACCTCAACCTTCTTCCTAACGCGACAGGACACCCACCCAACTTTGAGGTGCCCTGTACGTGTCAAGTACGTGCCTTCCGGCCAAGTCCTCGTCTAAGTCAGCGAAGGCCTTCAGGTTACCCCTGAAGGCCCTTTTCGTCAGACTCACTTGTACGTCCCACTTTATGCAAGCATCGAAGTGCTCCTCGATGGCCTCCTCTACGTCTTTTCCTTCCGTGAGCTCGTCGAGGTATAAATATTTACTCAATTTTCCGCAAATTGGACTCCAAAATACTGCCGCTCAAAACACTTTGACGCTTTTGAGCCTGTGGATGTCGCACACATCACACTAATTGCAATCACCTATGCATGCACTTATATCACAAATAATAATCATACAGAAAAAACAGGCGCAAAACCGTCATTTAGATGAAAGTTTTACAAACAGAATATTATCAATATACGTAGTCCATATCATACGGAGAATATTACTCTGCGTGGAGGGGCACGTAGTTTGTCACGTGAGTCAACGTTTGCTTTCCGTAAATCTTCTGGACTGAATAAATATTTTTTTGGAATTCTCATCATCGGTGCTTCTGGAGGTGCGACGTCTTCGCTGGTTAGTAACCATCATGCCATATAAGTGTGCCAGAAAGCCATAGCACTTGCTGGACGGACGAAGAGAGCGGTAATCCCTGGGACACTCCGTGTCCCATATACTGGAGGAAGATATTCTCAAAGTAGTCCTCATTCAACACACGAGACCTGACATCGTACTCCTTGACAAGCAGGAACGACCTATGTTCGTGTTCGAATTCTCGGCTTTGGCTAACTACAACATCAGAGCCAGTGGAATTGAAAAAAAGAGAGGTAAAGAGATTTCAGAGAGCAGAGAGAGAAATTCCGCAAAGGATGTTTGGTCATAATAGTTTTTCTTATCGATGGTGCTTTTTGTACCCCTACGGAATATTTATCCAGTTCTGCAGGACTACATACATAAGGTATCACTGTAAATAGGTGTATGCGATCGACCTTATGTGACAGGATTTTCCAGTTTCCACTCCGCAGTTGTAACGTAAGAACATAATATTGAAAGCCTCTTACATACATTTTTGCGAAACTTTCCTAACCCGAAAAACTAAGCTGATGGTTTGCACAAAATGCAGGGAGCCACCTGATTTTGAAAAAATAAATACGATGCAAAGAAGGCCGATTTCCCTATATTGGTTTAGTGTTTAAGTGCCATTTTTGACTCTGAGCTAACTTGAAAGCTACATGTCAATGCGATAGTTTAGAAGGCCAAAGCAGCTATTTGGGGATGCAGAGGCTGATAATAACTTATGAATCATTGATCTAAGTTCAAAGAACCGGAATGGTTAGCTCCAGGAATCAGCTGAAGATACTACGTAGGTTCTCTTGTCTGGCGATTACTGTAGCAAGGAGAACAACACCAACAGCAGAGGTATTCATTTGTTGCACCTCCTGATCAGGCATGTAGTGATATTCATGGAAATGATAGATTTATCGACTTTCATGACACGATGGGAAGGACACTGACAGGGGATAGAATCTATCCCATGCATCTAGATAATACGCTAAAGGAATTCTCGTTCATAAGGCAATTCAAGGTAAAGGCTCCAAAGCTGGAGTATTGGGATTGGAACTCAATGCTCAACTATCAATAGCAACGGGAACATTTCCTATCATATCCTAGGCAAAGATAGTGGCTACTAGGGCTTGAATACAAAAGATTCGTGAGCGTAAGTTCGTTAATCACCACACATATGCTCTGACAGCCAAGCTGATTCTAAATCTCTTTAATTGAAGGAGATTATATCTATCCTAGCCTAAAGTTGTCCCAAAGTTCTTTCCGAGGTGTCAGTGAGAAGAGTGTACATCTGATCTAGCTTTCTGGATACAAGAGTATTAGAGGTAACAACGGCCTTCTGAGCATAAATTATATTTGAGCTACAGTACAATAGGTTACAGTTCAACAAGCACCATAGTTTTATGGGACTCAGATGTTCCTTTCGATCTGAAATAATAACAATAATCATATAAATGATAAAAAGAAGCAATGTAATCTCTTCGCTAGCGTCAAAGTTTATATGCTGATTTTTATAGTGTTTTTCGGTACAAAAACTAGCCTTGAAGTCTTGTAACAATAGATTGAATAGTAAAGAATGTTAGTCACAACGTGCCATCCAACTGTATTATCATCATGACCATTTATAGAGCTGCCCTCCTGGTCCAATGATACATTGAAAAGGGGTAGAAAAGTGGAATACATTATTTACTTGACCAATGACTCTTGTGACTGGTGGAGCTGCTCTCCCGACTCCACAATTCAATGGGAAAAGGTTAGGGTGTGACGTACATTCTTGCTGTGACAAATGTAAACAAGCAGAATGGGTTGCAGGGGTGACAAGGGTTCCCGTGAAAACGGTGCCATTTTGCTCTTCAAAATATTATACAAGAGTATAGGGATATCACCTCCATTAGTCGCATAGTCGTTAGGAGGATGTTTCTCATGGATGCCCTCCTGTGCTAACGACGGGTGTCCATTTCCTGAAAGAATGTCACTTCCCCACTATCCTGGAAACAAATGAACATTTTTTCGATTCGCATTATCGATAATATTGTTCACGGGTTGTTGAAGAAATAGAGACGGACTGGCGTGGGTTAGCGAGGGGAGGGCGCTACGCTGATTCGCAATCAGTCAAAGAGAGAATATATCATTTCAATATCGGTCCGGAAGCTCTTATGCCCAGTCAGGTCCATCTGAGCCTCAAGTCCCGGAACCGATCACGGGGCAATTAATTGTATCGAAAAAATTTTGGGGGTCGCCCGAATGATTAGAACAGATGTAGCATCCGGAAGTTACGATCACGATAGTTCTCCCACAACCATCGATCCCGACGCAACCGGAGGTAACACGTCATCCGACTCGTCACTTTCACAAGACCAAAGATGATCGAGTCGGGAAAATCAATTGTTGATCAAGGGAACTCCGGAGACACTCATGGTAATACAACCGTACTCACCAAACACCCGAACGTCGTAAGACTACACTCACCGAACCTTGGACTGAAGCTTTTGTAAAACAGTGGATCTCAATGTCTTTTGTTACCCGTCGCAAAACTCCGAGCGGGAACAGCTTTCAGGAAGAAGGCGGAACCAGAACCCCAGCCGTCCGCCAGTGACCACCACCGTCCACTCGCTGGGCGCAACGAAAACCCGCTGGTCAGCGCGAAGGCCGAGACGTTTCTGGACTCCAGAAGAGAAGCGAGCACCCGCCTGGCTTGGAGAGCACGCAAACGCTGGCCTCCCTGCTTTTGTCGGTTGATACAGGGAAGACTCAAAATTAGAGGGAACCTATGAAGGACACAAAACACCGCAAAACTGCAGCTGAAAATCGGATCCGAACTCGACTCCGACGGGAGCCAGCAGCAGCAAATAAATTATATACACGGGTGTTATAGTCACAATATTCGTAATAAACACATCAAAATATATCCTGAACATGGTTCAATGAAGAAGCAATCCAAAAACATTATTCCATTACCCGAAATGTCTTTTCAATTTTCGATCTTCGAAATTACATTCTTCGATACTTTTATGGACAGTATAATTCTATTTTTTGCCTAATATTTTATAAAAAGAGAAAACGATCTTCCATGAACTAACTGAACGGACAACAATCATGAGAACACTGATATCAGTATTATTAGTGCGCATAATTGATTCAGAACCTTCTACTGTTGTGTGTTTATCACTGACAGATGCGTATGTCGTTCACTGAAATGAGGAAATAAAGTCAAAGATCAGATTTTCATGAAGCAATCTAGGAATTTTGGAAATTCCATTCAAATAATTTATTTGCACGAATATCACAGGAATCGAATTCAGGGTCAAAGATGCTAATTCCAAAACGTTGACCACCAGAATTCCATGATTCTGGTGCATTACTATAAGAGTCAGTGACGTACGTCAGTTTTAGGGAGTTTTCCGAGTCACATAATACAGATCCGGAGTTGAAATACATGAATAACAAATTAGAAAATTGAAAATTCGAAGAACCCATCTGGATTTAGAGAATTCCATCAAATGGTTGCTTTTTTTATGAGAGGAAAAACGTTGGGGTATTTTCAACTTCACATGCAGATTCGAAGTCGAAAGTGAGGGATCAAAAAAGAATAACCCTAATTTTGTAAATTTCATCATTTTGGTACCATTTCATGAAAGGAAGCGGGAGGGACTTTTCCGTTTAAGAAGATACAAAAATGAGGTCAAAAGTCGAAAATCCAAGAAAGAAACCATAATAAAAGTGACGGGATACAGATTAGAGGTAAAAAATGAGATTCTCGAAAATTGATCTATAAGATTCTCTTTTTCTGATACATTCCTATAGAAGTCGATAAAAAAGCTTTATAAAAAATTTAGAAAGGCAACCTGAATTTTGTGAAATTCCATTTTATTAGTAGATTTCCATGAAAGTCAGTAGAAGGCGATTTTTCGAGCTACACAACACGAATTGGGGTCCAAAAGGCCTTATTCTAAAAGACAGCCTAAATTTTAAATAATTTATCATTCTACTTCATTTCCATGAAAACCAGTAAGACAGGTTCTTTTGTTCTGGACACATAGAACGGATGTAAGGGCTGTTTTTAATTCATCTGCTGCTGCTGGCATCTATCGGAGTCGAGTTGGGATTCGATTTGCAGCTGCGGTTTTGCGGTGTTTCGTGTCCATCACAGGTTGCCTCTAGTATCTAGTTTTTAGTTTTCCTGTATCAGCCGGCAAGAGTGCGGAGGATGTCTTTCGCGTGCTCTCCCACCCAGAGCTGGCGTTTGCTTCTCTCCTACGTCTAGTTTCTTTTCGGCCCTCGCGCTGACTGGTAGTTTCTCTTTGGGTTCCTTCAAGTGGACCCTGACAAGTCGAGTGGCTGTTTTCGGACTGCCCCTGCAGGCAGACGGGTCATCAACTTGTTGATTATCATTGAACAGGTCGTAAACTTCAGGTTGTACATTTGTATTCAAGTTATTTGGTTTTCCCGACTCGATCGTTTTCTGCTGTTGCGGGAAGTAACAAGTCGGATAACGTATCACTTCCAGTTGCGTCGGGATTTATGGTTCTGGGAGAACCATCGTGATCGTAGCTTCCGGAGGCTACATCCATGCTAACTGTTCGGGGCGACCCCCAACATTTTTTTGATACAATTCAATTGCCTAGTAATAGATTCGTGGACTTGCGGCTCGAATGTTCTGACCGGGCATTTGAGCTGACGGATAATAAATAACATTTTATAACAAGGGAAAAATAAGAAACTTTCTTTTTGGAATTCTTTATTTTCTGACCAATATTCGCGATTCACAAGGGGATAAACTGTGACTCACGGAAAATTCACCAACGGATTTGATGTTCAACTATCCGTATTTTTTTGAAGCATTGCCTCCTTCTACTGAGTTTCGTGGAAACGTACTAGGTTATTGAAATTTTCAGAATTTAGGTACCCTTTTTGAATTTCAGATTTTCTACCTGGCATTCGATTTTTTGCGACTTGAACACCCACCTTCCACCAACTTTCATGGAAATCTACAAAATTACCGAATTTAGATTTTTGACCTAAGATTTGTATCCTGTGACTCAAAGATCACCCTCTTATCGAATTTGTTACAAACCTTCAAACTTGATGGAATTTTTTAAACTTGCGTTGCTTTTCTTGCATTTTGAATTTTTAGCTTACATTCGCATTTAAGTAGACGAAAAACTTTTTCCTACTGGATTCCATGGAAACGTGCTGAAGTTATGAAATTTTCTTAAGCGTAAATGGGATGAACAGGAAGATATGCAGGTACAAAGAGATGATACGAATAACAGAGTTAGTTTGAACAATTGATGAATGACGTTACTGAATGAATAAAATAAAGCGCATTGCCCTAATAATCAAAAGGCATTAGAAAGCCACTGAATATTCTCAGGCTCATAAACTCAGTTTCAGAAATTTTCTCTTGTAAATACAATCAAAATTTCCCCAAATAGCTGGGAACACAATACAGAGGCTGCCTTAGAAGTGTGGTCCGAACGCGGCATTCGGCTAAGGAACTAGGTAAAAAGAATTCTCGTAGGAAGGTTGCATCAATGTAGGGGCCATAATAAGGGATTTCGAAAATATATTTTTGCCAACTTACAATTTCACGTTTGTTAGTTATAAACGATAGTCTATGGACTTTTGTCATTGTAAAAGCTATTATATTTCTCTAAAGAATAAGAAAAATGTAGTTTGTAGTTATCTCGTGAACTGTAAGTAATACACAGAAACAGATGATTGTCCCTTAAAATATTGGAGTGATAAGTTCAATAGAAGTTTGATGATCTGAAAAAGTTTGATAATACCTTGAGTTTGACTTCAATTCATTCAAATTGGTCTGACAGTTTTTCCTTGAGATATTTCTAAAATTTTGTTTCGGCACATGACGGAATATTGAGGCCTTGAGGACCATAAAATGTGCTGACTCATTAATGTAATTACGAGTTGCTTGAAGGACTTTCATCCATTTTCGAACTGCAAACATAATTGGATTTAAATAAACTTGTATTTCAATTAAATTACTCATTTAAATTGATAAATTTATCCTCTCTGAGTAGTGTGCCTAATTTGCATTCAGTCTCTTCTCCTGGGGTAGGTTCACTGACTGTATAAGGAAACATCATGTTTATTTTCATCCGTATTCGATACGAATTATATATTCCCCGACGATAATTCTTATTGTCTAGTATCGCAAGGATGTCACCATAGGATGTTGATATTACAATATATGCCTGTGTGATTGGTATGATATCTTCAAAGTAGTATTTTGTTATTTTCGTCTGAAGTTTTTCTTTTCAGTGAGAGGGAAGTAGTATCTTTGAACGTATAATCCTGATTTCAATAGACAGCGTCGACTAAGATTTGGAGCAGGAGATTCCACTTCTAGCGAAGGACAAGATTCGATAGGTGGATGAAGTCCTAAGGAAAGATGAAGGCTGACCGGTAAAGGAGGTTCAGCAGGTGAACACGTTCTGCTAGGTGGAAATGGTCCGCAGGGAGAAGATTCGCCGTTACGAGTAGATTCGTACTGAGAACTCAAATCTGTGGAGAAAATTCGAATTAGGAACAGATGAAAATTGCAATGCTCATCCGAAAAGCTACTGCCTTTTATGTATAGATCAACATGGTTTACTATCGCGCCGGTAACTCCACCACATTTTTGGATCCAAGAATTCGCACGCTTAACTCTGCCTTTGTTTCTACGACGCAGCGACCTGATTTTTACCTTTTATATAACTATCTGCGCCCTGAAGCCGCCGCAAGGTAGGTCAACCATTGGTCGTACCAACTCAGAAACTTTCGTGGGTCATGCACAACAACTTTGCTGAAGATCATCACATGATCAAATGCATAGTTTACGATTCTATAATGGGCATCTTGACAAACATTCATTTTTATATTCGTAGATATTGACGTAGCTGTTACATGAGTGACTCTATTTATATGGAATGGTGGTACCTACGCTAAAGCTGGCATTGATCTCTGCAGAAGTGACACTTCGCACAATGATAGAACTTTACTTATAGGGGAGTCCATTTAATCATATAATTGAATTTTCTGCCTTTCCTCCCACAATCAACATGAAGCCATCAAAGAGTACTTGCATAATTGATGTTATAAAGTCGTGACAGATACATCTATCGATTTGAATTGAATTGCCTTTAGAGTATTTAACTTCTATTCACAACAAGCTTCCAATCCAGCGAAAAAGATTAGGACTGAGGACAAGTCCATAAAATTTTCGTAGTGATAAGAACAGTTTATATTTATCGTTTCGCCTAATTATCACAGTGTTGGAAATGTTTGAGATTTTGCAAAACATCTTCAATACAAGCGTTAGGAAAATTCACAATAACGGTATTAGAAGGTGAGATTGAAATATGTGTACTGGAATTTTGTGAAAGACAGGCTGGTTGATCAACTTGTTATATCCTCTTTTCATTGAGGGCAATATTGCATTTTGTTCTCACAACCTTACTTTCAATCACAGTAATTTTTGTTTTATTCACGTAAGCCTCAACACCCATGCTCTTCATACTGGTATCCAGTCTGTTCAACATCCTCTGAAATTCATACTCTGCTCAGTTGTCCATTTACTTCCACACTTGATTAGCTACCATTATATATTGCTTGCCCTACTTTCAGAAGTCACCAAGTCACTCCATATTCTTTTAGAACCTCCCAAAGTTCAGCTCTATCCACCTCTTCAAAAGCTTTTTCCAGATCAACAAATCAGCAGAAGACTTTTTTGGTTGCTTCAAGGCTGTTTTCTGTGATCTGTCTCAAGCTGAATATCTGATACGCACATGATTTCCCTGACATCAAATCACATTGAACTTTCTAGATCCTTTGCTTTGTTACCATGACATTATTAATGAGTATTTCGGTGGATGTTTCGCTCACAGTTCTTAGTAAGTTAATCGCTCTATAACTTTAACAGTCGCTTGGACTACCATTCACCTTGTAGATTACGACAATAATCTCCTTTCTTCAATCACTCGGAACCTCGCTGTTCACAGCACACATATTTATAAATTCACACAGCATCAAAAAAAAATCCGCCACCAAACTCAAGCATTTCAGAGGTGATTTCACCCACACCGGCAGTCCTACCATTCTTCAGTTTTCAAATTACGGACATAATTTCGTCGATACCGAGTGTGCGCCTCCCTCCTACATCGGATTTTATTACCCCTACATTCTTCTGCCCTTTTCCCCCTTTTTTCCTGATCAACAGCACCGCCTGCCTCGTCTCATACTCTGCCGGCCAACCTTTGCCTGCCCAAAGCTTGTGCAAATCCTATAAATTTCCTGTTGCCTTGTTTCCACTGATTGCTTTCATACACTGGATAAAATATGACGTCACATTAGCAGCGGCATTCAACGTCATAGAGTCGGGTATGCTATTCAGCCAGCTGACAGTGTGACACAGCGACAGTCGCGACAGCGTGTTTATTCAACGTTCGAATCAAGAAGGGGAAATATACCCGACTTATAGATTCTATTTTCTACGCGCCCTTGCCTACAAACACAGACCAACCTCCTATCCAGTATATAATAGAGATCAGTGCCTGTTTCTTTCGAGCCTTGGGAATCGTCTTATTTGCATCTTCCCTGATGATCTCGTTTAGGCTGTCCATGGCCCCTGCTCACGCCTTTCCTTCTTTACCTCTTATGCTATCTTCTACACCCCTCATAATCTCTTGGAATATTACGTTCATTCCTCCATCGTTATTTTCCGATCCTTGCCCATCCTTTTTCCTTTGTACCTTCATGTACCTGTCCTACTTAAACTGCCTTCAACTTCCTTATCTTTTTCTTCATCTCCTGTCGAAAACCTCACTTATCCTTTTCTTCATTCCCTTTCGTCCTTCCCTTCTCTCTTACCATATCTATCATTGTTTCAATTTTTTCTAGCAGTGTCTCGATTATTTTCTCTTTCATACTCCTTACCTCATCGTTTTCCATCTTCTTTCTTATACTTCCCTTACTTATCATCCTTTCAATTTTCTTTTTTGAACTTCCTCCCCCAAACTCCTATCAACAAGAAACCTTCTTTTATTTAAACCTTTAACTTTTCCATTCTGCTCACGGTAGGATATCTACCATCAAGGTCTAACTAATGCATGTTTTACCTGCATTTGCACAATCGGGAGATGTGCAAATCTGCTAGTATGCCTATTAGTTTTAATTCCACTGGTGCCTTACGATCAAATCCTTGACTTAACCTAGTCTATGAACAACATCCATCCATCCATCCATCCATCCATCCATCCATCCATCCATCCATCCATCCATCCATCCATCCATCCATCCAT
>WSXT02017875.1:0-14283 GCA_011762715.2 Neuroterus valhalla
AACTCATCCTGTCTTTTCGGTCCCTCAAAATGTGTGCTAAAGGGCAATCTAATCCGAACATTCTTTCGAAAGTTATCGAGTACACAGATTACAGACTGCAGACTACAGACTACAGACTACAGACTACAGACAGACAGACCGACAGACAGACACCTTCGTAAAAATCATTTTTTCTGACTCAGGGGGTCTCGAAACGTTGAGATTTCATGAAAGCCGCGAAAGCCAATTTTCACATAAAACCAATACCTTCTCATTCAGAATGAGAATGTAAAAAATTCCATCAAAAGTCGAGCGCGAAGCGCGAGTGCCACGATGAGAATGTGTACCTTAAAACCAACAGAGCTTGAGAAATGTAATCTTCATCTATACCTAATTACGTTATAAATTAAGAATGTGAGGTTGAATTGGTTAAATTGGATCTACAAGATATTGATGTGCCTAAATTCACTTTCAAACGTGCATAAATATCGAAACGAACAATAGCAAAATCATTCCGATTGCGAGACACAAATACCCGAGCGCGGAGCGCGAGGTTCGAAATATACGAGCGCGAGTCTCAAACATAAGTTAAATGCTTCAACGCCTGTTCGAAAGTTGAGAAATTGGAACCCACTCAACTCAATTAAAAATTCGTTTTTATCAATTGTAGACGATAACTCCAAATGAGAATAATTAATTTTTTCGAAGATGAGTTAGGCCACGTCAATTGTGCCCATGAAATTTTGGTGATTTTTTGAAAAATGACAGCAATTACAAAAATCTGTACATAATAGCATTACAAAAAAAATATTCTGAACCGTTTTTCAAAAAACTGCAGTGTTTTTCTTTGATTCGATAATAATTTCTGCAACTTTTAATGGAAGAATTCTTAACATACAAGTCGTTTGCAATAATCGAATGAAATTTATTACGATATTTGCGAAGCGTTTTCTCTTTCTAATAAGAATTTTTTCTTTGATATATATATTTGCAAGATTATAATTTTTCCATAAACAATTATCCAAATAAATTCGATTATTTATAACTTTAGGCCTCCGATCGTAGTGAAAATTTAACACAATGTTGAATGAACACTTTATCCCGTTCAAAAAACAAATTGGTGATTCCCACTCTGACAGCTTTAGAAAAAAGTTTTTGTCGTGGGTGCCGCGTTGTTTCGTTGAACTCTAATGTGTAATATTCTTGTTCTTCAGATGGAAATAAATTATTCCACAGAAAAGAACAATTTCCGATGCAAATATATGCCAAATAAGTGAATTTGTTTATAAAAATTGTTTTTAACAATGACAAATTTAATGTTGATTCATTGAATTCTAATGTGTAACGTTCTTGATCTTCAGATGAAAGTAAATGAATCCACAGGAAAGAAAAATTGTCGATGCACAGATTTGCCAAATGAGTTAATTTGTTTATAACAATGACCAATAATTTTTCATAGATCTCTAATGTGTCATTTTCTTTTTCTTCAGATGAAAATTAATTATTCCACAGAAAAGAAAATTTTTTGAATGAAAGATATGACAAATATGTGAATTCCTTTATAAAAATTGTTAAAAATAATAATTGTAATTGTCATTTGGAGCCTTTTCGCAATTCAAAATTGATTCTTCACATTTTTACAACAAAATCGATGTAAGTAATACATTCGAAATCCGAAAATGCAACAGTTAACAGTTATATCCATCAATTTGTTTATAAAAATTTCCAAAATACAGGATATTCATTTACAAGTTACATTTAATTTTAAAAAAACGAACTTTACTAATCATACACCTTTGTGAAAAAATATCGATGAATGGGGCTAATTAAATATCGCAAATGTAGCCAATTGCAAATTTTGAGTTGAATAACAAATTATTAAATAACAAATTCAAAAAGCACGCTCCTCTACGTTAAAGTACGATTCTTCATGAGTATTCAAATTCAAATGAAACTCTGATCCGTTGGAAATTGAGGATTTGGCTGATTTTTGTCCCTAAAAAGTGCTTTTTC
This sequence comes from Neuroterus valhalla, assembly GCA_011762715.2. Lineage (NCBI taxonomy): Eukaryota > Metazoa > Arthropoda > Insecta > Hymenoptera > Cynipidae > Neuroterus > Neuroterus valhalla. The sequence continues at coordinate 1,993 of WSXT02017875.1, forward strand.
CCCACTGTGAGCCGTTTTAGGCAACAATTGTTTCGCGGCGCCCGCCACAAAAACTTTTTTGTAATACTGTCATAAAAAATTCAGTTGATTATTGCAAATGAGTCTCAAGTTAATAATATTTCTATTAATAGTTGCGAAAATCGATATTATTCAAATAAATGAAAACGGTGCAATTTCATGAAAAACGGTTCAAAGTGTTTTTTTGTATTGCTATCACGTACAGATTTTTCCAATTGTTGTCTCTTTTGAAAAAATCACCACATGAGTACAGTTGACGTTGCCTGACTCAGATAACAAGTTTCAATTACTTCAGTTTTGCAATTAGTACTCTGCATGTGAAACAGATTTGATTTCAATATACTTCACTTTTTTTTGCGATAACAAAATCACCTCTGAATCAAAAATGTATAAAAAGATGAAGAATATTATCTCTCTCCAGTTAGAAGTAGTAATGGAATTCCAAATATAGGTCTATTCAAAATAACTTCGTAGTCAACCCCTCCATAGATTTGTTCTGAATTAATGAAGCCTTCTCTCTAATTTTCGTGCTTTCATTTTCATGGAATATCCAAGCCCCTGAGATCAATAGTGTTTCCATAGATTGAGCGAACTAAATTTCAGGTGCATTAAGTAACTGACAAAAGAAGTATGTAACCTCGTTTGTCTGTTCCATCAAATCTTGATTAGGTATAAATTATCGTCTCAAAGTGGTCCAAAATCACAAAAAGCTGGCCAAAAATCAGAATCTCGATATTTCACTTCGTTCGAGTACCCATATAAGGTTTTTGGGGCCGCTGATTTCGAGACTAGAGTAAAAAATCCAAAATTCAAGATGGTGGACCCAAAATGGCGGACATTTTTAAAAAGTTTTTCATGCATTTACTTGAAAATGGGTATTAAGGGTTTTCTGGGGTCACTGATTTCGAAAATGAAGTCAAAGATCCAAACTTCAAAATAGTGGACCCAAGATGGCGGACATTTTTCTAAAAATCGTCATGCACTTACTTGAAAATAAGTACTGAGGGGTTTTTGGGGTCGCTGTTTTCGAAAAAGAAGTCGAAAATCTAGAATACAAAATAGCGAATATTTTCTCAAAGTTGCCGTGCATTAACTTGAAAATGACCTGAGTTTTCTCATCGCGTCTAGCTTCCCAGTATTTGACAAAATGTGTATTTCCCAAATTCTTTTGTGTTTGACTGTCAATTTCAATGTAGAAGAATCTCTAGTCGGCGGAGCTACATGATTATACGGAAGATAAGTAACTTATATTATTGGTATGATAATAATATTAATAATAATAATTATCTGCTCTGCTGGAAATTCTATCTTTCTCCTTTTTTTCTAAATTCGTATTTTTCGCGGTTAACCTTGGAGGTTTCGTTGTAAACTCGACTAGCTCTTATTTGAGCAGTTATTAAGAATTTTTTTAGAATCCTGCAGCGGATTGGTGCCCCACTCAGTGTAAAAATAACCTATAATAATTCGTTTGCAATGATAAAACGTAAACGAGTTAAGCCTACCCAGAAAGGGATTTGGCTCAATGGTATAACCGAGAGACTGCTAAACAGTGCCGGACGGGACCGCTAGGTCATTACGGGCCATGCAGCTATTTGAAAATGAGTATTGAAGGGTTTTTGGGGTCGTTGATTTTAAAAATGAAATGAAAATTCACGAAATGTCGGACATTTGTCTAGAAAACGACTTTTCTTGGAATGAGGCACCTCGGTGCAGCAAGTGAAAATGTTTTCGGAAAGTAGAAACTTTCCCACAATAGAAACAACAAATTCCGACTCAGGGACTCACAAGAAAAAAAAGGATTCTTTACGTGAACTTGTAAATCGGGTACAAAAGAAGATAAATTTTTATCGGATTCGGATTTTCGGACAGCTTTTTTTGGATTTTGAGCGATTATGCGTCTGGCGGAAAGGTATTCCAGTGCTTTGGTACAAATAAATAATTTATACGCTTTACTTTACCCCGCTCTTACTGGAAAGTCTGCTCAACGGGCTGACTATTGCGTGACTCGAAAATGGATGCTCGCAGTGCAAGAATAGTTCGTTGAGGAAGTTCTTAGGAAATATCAGGAGGAGCGCATAATTCTTGGGAGAATTTCATGTTATTAGGGCACTGTGCGTGCATAATGTCAGTGTTTAAAAAGTTTTCAATCGGGAAACTTTCTTATGACTAGCTGCAATCCTTGCCCTTCCACGGAGCATCCTCTAGTATAAAATGATGAATCTCCTCGCAGAGCTTTTCTTGGTAAGCTAAACAAACTTGAAATAGCTGTTAAAATCCACGTAAACTCGTTATGTGCACTTAATAGTCACTCTTAAATTTTCATACAATCTTAGAATTTACTTGTATTAGTAAAACTTTACTCTTAACTTTTTAACACAGATTTTTTATCTTCTTGAAAACCAATTATGAACATTTTTCATTGCTCATGTTTTTTATTTTTTCTCTTTCTGCAAGCTTCATCGCTGGAGGGATTCTTATTCAAACTTTTCGAGAAAAAAGCTCCAGAAGCTGGGAACAGATAATTCGTAATAATAAAAATAATCCACAATTCAAAAGATCGACCTTTTTAAGACCATCAATACGACAAATTTGGAAACTATATAACATGTATTATTTGAGATAAAATGGCAATTTGGAGCAGAATATATTGAATTTTTTATCCTAATAAAATACAAAGTGTCATTATGCAAATTAAGTGCGAAGTGCGAACAAACTTAATTTCTTGGTATACATCTCAAGTTTCCAGACAACAAGGTAGTTCTGCTTGAACTTTGGGTCAAGGGAAATTCTCAGTACAATCTATTTGGGTACATCAACATGTTAGAAAGTTCCCAATCAAATTTAAGTCTATTCAATATATCATCGTATTTTTATTTGAACATAAATACATTTTTGAGTGAGTTAAAGGGTATTAGATTATTTAATAAAATTCATTAGAGGGTGATTCTTTATGACCAGAACAACACTGTTCAGATCTTTTACGCAGTATTTAATCTGTAATTAAAACTTTATTTTCCTTCCTATCCTTATACTTTGCCTTGAACGATCTTCTATGAGAAAGTTCTCAAACAACTTGCAGATTGCCGTTTTTATATCGCCGGTAGGAAAACTTTTCGGAATGGGATTACCTGAGTTGTAAGGAAAAATTCAAGGGAATTAAGATATATGGACAAGCTAAAGGATGCGATATGGACAGAAGATAAAAAAGGGTGAAGATATATGCGAAATCTGAAGATTTATGTATTCTAAGTATGAAGAAGTTCTGGAGACTTACGATATTGCGTCTTTTAACGTAAAATTGGATAAAATTGGGTTAGGATCATATAACAATAATGATTAGGTCAAGGGTTGGGCAAGTAGGATAGGAAATGCAGGAAAAGAGACAGGAGAACGGGGAGATGAAACAAAGCAGGAAATTAGACGAGAAATGGCTGAACTAAGGAGAGAGATGAAGAAGTGGAAGAAATTTAGGGAAAATTTAGAGAAAAGGATGCTGGACGTAGAGCAAAAACTAGGGAAGCAGGGGAAGCCTGAGGAAAAAGTAGAGGAGTTGTGAAGTGGGTTGGAAGATATGCAAGGCGCAATCCGAAAGTTTGAAGGGAAGGAATTATGTAATAAGGATACAAATAGGGGAAGGTTGGGAAAAATTGAAAGAAGAATACAAGAAGTGCTAGATAGGATAAACGCGAAGGTACAAGTAGAAGAAGTAAGGAGCGTAGGAGGGGTTGTGGAAGAAGGGACGGAATGGGGCTGGTAAAATTGAGGAATAGGGAAGATAAGGGGGACGTAATGTTGAAAAAAGGCAGTTATATGGCAGTGAGCAGAGAAGAGAAGATGATTGAACATAGAAATAAAGGTATATGCAGTAAAAGTTAAGGAAAATAGCGGGAGAGGAGAAGAATAACGGAAAGGAAACGTGGGTTAGGTATAGGAAAATAAAAATACAAGATATGTGATGGGATTGGGATGAAGAGACGGATAAGTTAGTAAAAAGTGCGTCGTCGGAGGACTGGAAGAGGAAAGAAGGGAAAAGAAGGAACGAGAAATAGCAGAAAGCAAAAAGGAAAGGAAAGAAGGGGTGAGTGGAAAATATGTTACTTGAATGTATCAGGATCGGAAAGGAAAGATAGACAATTTATGATAAGTTTGGAACAGTGGGAGGTGGTAGTGATGATGGAGACGGGGCTAGATGAGAGGGATACGAAAGAGTAAGGGGAAGGTTACCAAGAGGTTACAGTTGGCAGATTTAAAATGCCAAGAGGGGAAATAGGAGAGGCAAAGCAATGGGAGGAATGGTGATGAGAATAAGGAAGGAATATCTAGCAAAGGAGGATAGGAGAGTGATGAAGGATAAAATTCAAGGAATATTGGGAGACGAGATAAAGATCAGAGGAGAGAGATGGAAGATAGTGGGAGTTTATGTGAACGGAGATATGCATGGGAAATATAGGGCCATGAAAGAACTGATTGAAGAAAACGAAGAGGGGATGAGCTTTGTAATAGGAGGAGATTCTAGTGAAAGAACAGGGGAAAGAGGAGGAAGGAAATGGGGAGAAGAGCGAAGAAGAAAATCCAAAGACAAGATACTAGATGGGGAAGAAAAAAAATTGCTGAAGTGGGATGGGGAAGGAGAATATATACGTTTATGATGTGGAAAGGGAACGGTCATTGACTTTGTGATAGTGGATGACGAGGTAACAGAGGAGATCAAGAAACTAGAGGTAGGGAAAGATACAGATTCTTCTCGATTTCCAATATTACTGACGATGCAGGGTGATAAGAGTACTAAAGATACGGTAAAACAGGAAGTACAGGCAAAAAGAAAAGAAAGAAAGGATTGGTCAGTAGAAGGGAAAGAGCATTAAAAAGAAGCTGAAGGATGTAAAAATGGAAGGAGGAAATGTAAATGAAGAGATAAAAATAATGATAGGATAAATAAAAAAAATGTTAGAGGGAACAAGCGAGAAAGAAGTTAGTAGGGGACAGAACAGAAAGGGATGGGATGAAGAATGTCAAGAGAAAAATAGGGAAGTGAGAAAGGAACTAAGAAGATGAAGGAAAGGAAAAAGTAGTGGAGAAAGATATAGAGAAAAAGAGAAGGAATATACTGAGATATGTGATAGGAAGAAAGAGGAGGGAAATAGGAGGTTTGAAGAAGAGGCGGGGAAGGCTAAAACAGAAGAAGAGGTTTGTTAAGTAGTAAATGAAGAGAAAGAAAGGAGGAGAAGGGTAAACCAGGATATTGAGTCGGTACAATGAAAACATTTTTTATGGATCTGCTAGGAGGAGTAGAGAATAAAGTTGGGAAAGGCAGTAGAGAGGTAAGGGGAAAAGACGAGGAAGATGAAATATAAAGAGGAGAAATAATCAATGTTTTAGAAATAATGAAAGAAGGGAAATCTTCAGGTCTGGATGAGATTCCAAATGAAGTATGGAAATATGGAGGAGAAGAACTAAAGGAATGGGCATGGATAATGTGCAAAAGGGTATGGAGAGGACAAAGTTGGCCAGAGGTATGAAAGGAAGAGGTAGTCGTTCTGATATTGACAAAAGGCAAAAGAGGAAACATAATTTTGATTTGCCTTATCAGCTCTGAATAAGAGAGTAGAAAAAAGAATAGGCTTGTTGCCATGCTCGATTATTTCGAAACACATTTGTTATGTTTCAATCTATAGGAAACTCCTAAGGTGCGTGAAAATGAGCTATTATTTACAAAAAGTGAAGCGAAACAGAAAATAGAAGATTAATCTTCCTAATTAGTTCTCTGGGTGAAAGGGAGACATAACAAAATGGGTTTGTCCCACTTATCATAATACTAATTTCCGTAGAACCGCCTCAAATCATACCATGTTTTTCAGTGGAATAACATTTTTGTATTCACATATTTTACTTCCTATCGATCGGTCTCAACCTAAAGCACTCGATTTTTTTACAAAAAAAGGATTTTGAAGACTGTGGCTTAGCTAGTCGTCATTTTCAGTGCTTCAGTTAAATGCTGTGCAATAAGAAGTCGAATTGAGGCAGCAAGAGGAAATAAAAGAATACAAATTGCAATTTGGAAAAACTGAGTAAAATAGAAAAATAAAAAATGAGCTTGACAAGTAAGTTTTTCGATTTCGAATGTAAAGTACAAAATGTGAAATAGAAATAATTTAGAAGCAAAATGTTGAAATGAAAATACTAAATTCAATGTTAAAAATATAGAATTATACGTTTGGAACGCCAATAATTAGGATAATTTGGGAGTGTAATACGATAAAAATCGATAAAACAAAGTGAGCTCAAATTAGAATTTAATGTAAAAGGATATCAATCAAGGGATTTCAAGAGGTTCAGAAAATATAATGATAGAAGTGAATTTAATGAGGTGGATTAAGAATAGAGACAGAGGCGGAGCGCAAATGCGGAAATTAATCCAAATAATTATTCTGACTAATAGAGACGTCGTGATTCGGCTTCCGGAAGAAGAAAAAAGTATCTTATTATTTTATAAAACTCTTCTACTTATGAAATTTCCATAGCTTTTCATCGTGACGCACTTTATTCACTAAGGATTTAAGATAAAATTTTTAAACTCAGAACCAGGATCTGAATTTTTAAATCTAAAGACCCAAACATAAATTACCCATCAAATATTTGAAAAATGTATTTGTTTTATTTCTTCTAACTGTCAGGTCATAACTTTTGTTGCTCGGATTATATGATCACATACATATATGCGTAAGTAATTTTTATAATTCAATTGAAGCTGTGGTTATAATTATCCATCTATTCCAAGAGTAGATGTTTCTAAATTAAATAATTCGAAAATGAATAATAACAATCTTGATGAGTTCGCAGTATTCCGTTCGCATCATGCAGTTGGTTAACAGAGATTCTTTTATTTCTATCTTCGTGTTCCTATTACAAATTGGTTTATTTCAATGATTTGAAGCTCCTGAAACACACGAGTCTTGAAAATTGTTTATTCCCGATTCAAATTGAAACTAAAATGATTCACTATGTACTAAGCTGAATTTTTCCGCATTCAAACTTTGCATTCATTTTTTTTTACAATAATACTTTAAATTGTGTCAATTGTAATATTCTGTTTTCCGAAATAAAAAAATTCTTCATCCAAATTTCTTAAAATTTACTATTCTTTATTTCTGAGTAATTCTAAAAATCCTAATGAGTCGAAATTGGAAACATCTCGAATTGTATATACGATCGGAAATTTGAAGAAAGAAAAATAGAATAGTTCAAATTTAAAGGATTTTAATTTCAATAATTTTTATTTGAAATGCTTCCAAATTATAGATTTGGAATTGGAAATGTCCAGAACTGAACAGTTCAAATTAAATTTACAAAAAATTCCAAACTTCAATGACTTCAAATCAGATCTTTCCAAATCAAAAGGATACTTCTAGAATAACAGGAGTTTAAATCAAGCATTCAGGATTAAATGAAAACTATTTATTCATAGTAAAAATATGTATTTAAAGTGAAATTATTTTCGGAGGAAATGGATTTGGATACTTTTGATTCCATACTGTCTTTATATGATCAAATGAATCTCATTTGAGAAACATTTACAAATGAACAATTTACGACTAAAATTGAAACAACAGGTGAGAGGAGCTACCGTAGAGGCTTCAAAACTCATTCTTTAACGAAAACGTTGAAAATCAGGTCACTGAAAATTGGAAGTGTTTATTATGGAACAATTCCAAATGAAAAATTCACAAAATGAGAATAATTTGAAATTTATAAAATGTTTAATGATATAGAAGTTCCAGCCAAGAGATTAAAACCAGTAAAATAGGTAATGTCGAATTGGATCCTTTAAGAAATTTTCATTGATGAATTCAATTAATACTATAACTTTGAACGCAAAGGATTCAAAGTGAAATAATTCTCAATTTAAAACTTTTGAATAATAGAATAATAGAATTTCCTGTTCAAATTCAAAAAATATCAAAATGAGAATCGACTTCTCCTCATCCGAAATAGATGAGATCGCATTAAGATTTCTAGAGATGGACATTTTGAAATTGATTTGGAAATGGCAACATTTCAGAATAAATAAAATTTAAGAGCGTTCAAAATTGCATACCTCCAGATTCTGAGTTTGCCAATGCATATTACCAAATTTTTATACAATAATTTCGAATGGTAAGCTTTGAAAATTGAATAACTTCGGAAAGAAAAGAATCAAACGGGACAACTCCAAATTTTTTTATGAAAAAAAAATTGCTACCTCAAAAACTAAACAATCAAAATGGTATTATTTCAAATTTGATAATCTTCTACTTCGGACATTCAGAACTCGTAGCACCTCGCAATGTATTATTTCCTTCGAAGGAATTAGAACGCACAATTCAAAATGGAGATCATAGTGATTTTGCTTTATATTTGTATTATAAATTACCAGTGCAATGTTTCCGAAGCGTTGTAGCGTACGTATAATATTGCTACCATAAATTATGTATAGAATAAGAGTGTTAGATTTGCATGGATACAGACAGATGTTTTTGTATGTAGTCGAATAAAAAATGAAAATGCATAAAAATAGAGAGGTTCGGAATTGAATAGCTGAAATGCGATATCTTTGAAAAAAATATCAGAAAACGATTTACAAACAAATAGAATAGGATAGGTTCACTAAATATAGTTTGTGCAGCACCTACCTCAAAAGTTGACATTTCTATGCTTCTGAAATGTGCCCAAAGGACCTTATTCGACCAGACTGTGTGGGAACAATTTTCGCGCATGCGCAGTTTGAAGATGACTCACTTTGGGCATCAGATGATGTACTCCAGTAGATACCACTTTGTTAATTAGGAGAATTGAAAGCCGGAAATTTGAAGATATTGAACTGCAAATCAAAACGATTAAATAAAGTTAGTTAAAATGTACCAAATTGAAAAATTTATCACTTTGAATCATAAAACATGAACTATTTCAAGAAAAACAATCCTAAATTTTTTATTTCTTATCCTATACATAGAATTTATAAGAAATCATTTGAATAAGTAACATTCTAAATTATGAATTTCGGATTTTGAATCTTAAAAATAAAAGAATTTACAATTGTGTATCTTTTGAATTGAATCGTTTGCAATTTTGAATTTTCAAAATTAAACTATGTGTATCCATTAAACATTGCAAAGTCTTGAATTAAAAAAAAAAAAAAATTCTACTGATAATCTTCGAAGAATAAACTACCAATTCAATTAAAAATGTCCTGAAAGTACATCATTTTGAACAGTTAACATTTTGGATTGTGAATCTTGAAAATTCAAGAATTTTCAATCCTACAACTTTCAATTTGAATAATTCCAAATTTTAAATTTTCAAAATTAGGTTCTGCAATAAATAGTGGAGAGTCTCCATTCGCGAATAATAAAAGTTGAAGGGCTTCCATTGTGAATATTTAGAATTTAGGCATATAAAGAACAAATGTATGAATATTCCCGGGCGTAAAAAAGCTTGAACTTCAACATATCTCCATAATTGTAAATAATTAAAAATTGCGAATCAATAAAGATCAATAAATTTCAATCATAAATGTTTCAAATTAGATAATTTTCCTTTTTGAATCTTCAAGAATTCAATTATTGAGAAAAAAGGATTTTGGGTATCATCATTTTCTATTTTACAGATTGAATATTGAAGAATCTTCGATCGAAAATATTCAAAATTCAAGAACTTTTCATTATAAATTTTGAAATTTTACCTGCATATCCAAAAAGAACGTTTTAATTTGAATTATTCTCATCTGTAAACATTCTGCCACTTTTCACTTGAAGTGAGTTAATATTTATCAATTTATCAAAAATAATTATTCAAACAAATTACTATTGTAATGACTTCCTTCTCTTAGATTAGTACTAAAAAGTTGCGTTTTTTTCTAAGCTATTAGGCTTTATGTCCACTTTTCACTTAGTGGGGCAATAATTATTGCGAGTTTACAAACATGATCATTTAAACAATTTATTATTATTTATAAGCATTTCCTCTTAGATAAGTGCTAGAAAGTTTTGGTTTTTTCTGAAATGTTTAACTTTGCACTGAATGGAATTTGAATGAAATTAAAATAAATTTATTTAGATTGAATTGGTTTGATTGTTGGCTAAATTAGATTGTTCTTTATTAAAGATAAACATTTTTGTTTTAATTGATTTTTTTGAAAATTGAGAAAAGAACAAAAATATTTTACCTAAAACGATACAATACTAGATGGAATATGGTTTTCTTTAATACTTATTTATTATTTGTTTACAACTGAAAAGGTAAAGCAAAGTTAAATATTCGAAAAAACCGCAACTTTTTAGTACTAATCGGAGAAAAGATAGTCATAAACAATAATAATTTGTTGGAACAATTATTTTTGTTGGATTTAATTAAATAATAACTCACTCCAAGTAAAAAATGGGCAAAAAGTGAAAAATTCCAGAAAAACCGGAAATTTCTATTATTAGGCCAAGAAAATATTATTAGCAATGATAATAATTTGTTCAAACAATAATTTTTTCAACATGGATCAATGATTACTTCAATCTAATTACAAAATGATAAGAAGTTGAAAATTTCACGAAAAAACCACAACTATGTAGTATTTATCTAGAGGAAAATAGCTATAAACATTTACGATTTGTTAGAACAATTATTTTTGCTAAATTGAAGTAAATAGTTCCTTACCTTAAGTGAAAAGTGGACAAAAAGTTGAAAATTTCAGAAAACCCGCAACTTTTCAGCATTATTCTAAGAGAGTATTGTTATAATTAATAGAAAATTGTTCAAATAATTATGTTTATCAACTTCAATTGATTATTCTCTCGCTTCAACTTAAAAGTTGTAAAATTCAGAAAAAAACTTGACTTTATAACCCATTTCTAAGAGAAAGTCACTAGAAATAATAATAAATTGCCTAAACAATTCAAACAAACATCTAATTATCAGTATAAAGTAGTATTCCATATATTTGAAACAATCTGCATTTAAAAACCGCAAAAGAATCATAATTAGCGCCATAAACTCGAAAACCCATCTGTTTACCTATGGGGTTTTTTTGGGACCCTTTAAAAAAGACTTATGGAGTGATATTTGAAAAGTAAAATTTTATTCGCATTCTGTGACTAATTGTAAAGAGAAATTGTGAATCTCGAACTCGATTCACGCAATATTGAGAACTCTGAATAAAATTTACAAAAACGTCTTTTTTACCTATGGAAAATACGTGTTAAACGTAACCAATCTCCGGATTCCGACTACGGATTCGGATTCAGCGACCCAAATCCAAAGGATGGACTGCTCTACCTCATTAGACAACCCACTTTTTTTTGGGTCTGTACACTGGAAAAAAATTTTGTAATCGCAATAAAACCGTTTTGTTAAGCAGTTTTTGTTGGCACTGCAAAATTTTGGTAGTTAGCACAAAACTATTTTGTTGGACGAGCAAAATATTCTGTTGTCAACACAGAATTTTTTGTTTGAGCCCTATTTTGTTGTCCTGACCAAGGTTTTGTTGGGCCAACAAAACTATTTGGTTGGAGCAACGAACGACGAGACCGCGCATGCGTATTCATTCAGCAGAGACGCGTGCACGCGCTTGCAAGTTTATTTCCAATATGGCGAATACTGCCTGTCAAGTTGCGTGTTCAGTTTCGATTCCGCTTTATCAGGAAGATTACTCGTAGTCTAGTGATTATTTTGTGATGAGCATAGGTTATGGATAATATGACGCGTCGACTTCTGTAGGATTGGGGTTTGAATGCCTGATCAACACCTTTAAAAGTAAGCATAGAAATCTTTACCTAAATGTATTCGTCGTTTACGTTTCGAGCTTCAACCTTGTGAATACTTCGTGGATAAAATAATTCAATTTCGCATTTATCTTTTGGAGTTTAAGGCCATGTTAACTTACCCGATTCCCACCTTACCGATATCTTATTTTTGCAACAACTCACGTTTATTGTTTTCTAAGGCTTTCCCCGAAAAATCAACTCGATATCTATTTCGACGCGGACGTGCGTTGTTGCAAAAAAATTGATAATTTGGGTCACGTGACCCATGTTTAACATGGCCTTAAGACTTGAGATTTTGTTTACCAGAACATCGCATTGATAAGGCTGCATTTGAAGCCTGGTTCAGGTTCTGAGAGTGCAAGGAGTGCGTTTTTTAAACAGAAAATATCCATTTGCGTTGACAAAATTATTTTGTAAGGACAGCAAAAGATTTTATTCCAGACAAAAATATTATTTGGTTAAGCCTGCAAAAGTATTTTGTTGT
>WSXT02017897.1:0-14283 GCA_011762715.2 Neuroterus valhalla
AAAAATAAAATGTTCAGACCCAAATGCCAATATAAAAATTTCTCTTTAACAATGTTTACACTGGGTCAATAAAAATAACGATGTCTTTCAAAAAATAACCGCAAAGACATCACAAAATAACACGGAAGAGAGTCCTGTCAGGGTCAGTTGACAATATCCAGAATAGTGAATTATTTCCGAGAGGCTTGGACAAAGGGAAGCATTAAAGCGTCACGACTGTCAGCCTACGCGACGGATAGCTGCGTGATTTATCCTAAAGTTTCAATTACAGATTTAGGTTGCGGAATTCCGAGCTTATTCGCGGTATTCCTAGGTCTAGAATACCGATCGCGCATCCGTAAGGGCGAAACGAAGAACACATACGGGAACGTGTACGTGGCTACGTAGTACGTCGTCTCGAGATAGATAGCATCGGCCGGCAGTCGAGCCATGTAATTGATTCACAGTAAAACAATGAACCTCTATGTGAAATCATGGTGTGCACTCTGTGTAGGCTCTTTCAGTCTAGGGGATTCTCCAACAGTAGTACTCCACGAACCAGGAGTTAGTAACGTAAATGGTGGAAACGGAAATTCCAGGATCCAGTGTTGCTTGTGCCGCTAATGTGGCGCAGTTTTTTTTACGAAAGTACTTTACCTATTAACGAGTTCTTATCTTCATTTGTTGCTTCAAAAGACCAAAGAGGGTACTAATTAATTAATGATTCTTTCACAATGTAGAATGAATTCCTTATATAGCTATGTATCAATTTTTTTCAATTTTATTACTCAGATATGTACATCCTGTTTTAGGGCCGGCTCAATGCCATGGTATTAATACCTGATTGCTGAGTTGTGAAGAAAAGATACGGAAAATTTGATGGTAGAGCTCAACACTTTACCAGACATGGACTATTTACTCGCTCCAGTTTAGGGGTGTCCAACGCAAGGCTGGCGCGCTTCTCCTTTCTTCCCCTTCTTCGAGCGCTTATTCGAGAAATCTTTTCTTGTTTCCCCTTTCCACATCGCGCACACCACATGAACGCTATTGAGGTGGTAAGAGAGGGAATCGACGAGTGACAGTTATTTACACCGCTGCTCACGCGTTGGACACCTCTGCTCCAGCTGGTATGTTGATCAGTGAAGGATAATTATCAAACGAAGTTTTTCCAAGGAGTACAAGGAGTACTTTCAGAGAGGAAAATACCGTATCGAGAGTACCAAAAGTATTGTAATTGAAGCCTTTGGTTCGAAGTTCATCATTTCTCTCTGCAATAATCACAGAATGCGATTGAAATATCAATTTTTAAATATCTACCCCACAAGTCTGTTTTATAGGGTCCCAAAAAAATCTAATAATTGGAAAAATTGGTTTTTAGAGTTTTTGGGGCTAATAACGATTTTCTGCGGTTTTTTTAACGCCGATTGTTTAAAATACGGGAAACTCTACTTTATACTGATAATTAGATGTTTTTTTGAATTTTTTTAACAAATTATTATTATTAGCAATTTTCTCTTATTAAAGGGTTAGAAAGTCATGGTTTCCTTCTGAATTTTTCAACTTATTTTTGAAGTTTCAGTTGAAGCGAGGTAATAATCAATTATCGTTAGGAAAAAGTATTGTTTTAACAATTGGGTTTTAATTTTAACAATATTCTCTTAGAATAATGCTACAAAGTTGCGGTTTTTTCTGAAACTCTCAACTTTTTGTCCACTCTTCACTTGGAGTGAGTAAATATTTTATTTAATTTAACAAAAATAATTGTTTAAACAAATTGTTATTATTAATACCAATATTCTTCCAAAATAATGCTACAAAGTTGCGTTTTTTTTTTAAATTTTTAACTTTTTGTCCCTTTTTCACTGAAAGTAAGCAATTATTTGATATAATTTAGCAGAAAAAATTATTTTAAAAAATTGTAAATGTTTATAGCTATCTCCTTCTAGATTTATACTACATAGTTGCGGTTTTTTTCTGAAATTTTTAACTTTTTGCCCACTTCTCACTTAAAGTGCGTTAGAATTTAATTTATTTTGACAAAAATAATTGTTTAAACAAATCATCATGGTTTTTGTCTTCCTTCTCCTAGATGAGTTTTTGTGAACACTCAAGTTTTTTTCCACTTTCCAATTAGTGAGGTAATTATCAATGCGAGTTAACAAACATGTTCATTCAAATAATTTATTTTTGTTTATAACCATTTTCTTTTGGAAAAGTTCTAAAAATTTGTGGTCTTTTCTGAAATGTTTAACTTAACACTAAATGAATTTGAATGGAATGAAATTAGGTTTACTAATATGGAATTGATTTAATTGTTAGTGGAGTTATATTGTTTTTTATTTGAAATAAATTCCTTTTTATTTAATACCAACCATAATGTTTTCGATCAAAAATTTATAGTTTTAGGTCGAAGATACAACTCTATGGTTGAAAGTTGAACTACTTTCTTAAAAATTCAATTTTCACGCTGAAGATCCATAATTTTATTAAGAAATATGACATCCAAATTTCACTGGATGAATTCAAATGTTTTGTTTTATTTATTTATTTTTGAACATTGGCAAAAGACAAAAATAATTTACCTAGTGGGCAAGGAGTTTAAAATTTCCGAAAAATACGCAAGTGTCTTTCATTAGGCAAAGATAATATTATTAGCAATGAAAACAAATTGTTTACCAATTATTTTCAAACATAAATTAATTATTACTTTGATCTGATTAGGAAGTGATGAAAAATAAAAAATTTCAGGAAAAAACTGCAACTATGTAGTATTAATATAGAAGAAGATAGCTTTGAACATTTACTATTTGTTTGAACAATTATCTTTGTTAAATTAAATTGAATAATAACTCAATTCAAGTAAGAATTGGGCGAAAAATTGAAAAAACCCGAAAACACCGCAAGTTTCTATCATTGAGCAAAGATAATATTATAAGCTATGATAATTAATTGTTTAAACAATTATTTTTCATCATTACTGAATTATCACTTCAATCTGATTGTAAAAGGATATAAAGTTCAAAATTTCAGGAAAATACCGCAACTATTTAGTATTTATCTAGGAGAAGATAGCTATGAACATTTAAAATTTGTTTAAACAATTATTTTTGCTAAAATAAATTTAATCATTACTAACTTTGAGTGGAAAGCAATCAAAAAGTTTAAAATTACAGGAAAATCGCAACTTTGTAGCGTTATTCAAAGAGAATATTTTCATAATAATTAACAAATAGTTTGAACAATTATATTTATGAAGTGTAATTGATTATCACCTTACTTTGACTGAAACGTGGAAAATAAGTTGAAAAATCCAGAATAAACCTTGACTTTTTAAAACTTTCCTGAGAGAAAATTGCTAAAAACAATAATAAATTGTTTGAATAATTTTAATAACCATCTAATCATCAGCATAAAGTAGTATTTCATGTGTTTGAAAGAATTCGCCTTGGAAGACGCAAAAAATCATAATTAGCGCAAAAAACTCGAAAAAGCCATTTCTCCACTTATGGGGTTTTTAGGACCCTATGAAACAGACTTATGGGGTGACTGATTGTAAACAGAAATGGTGAATTTTGGACTCGATCCACCTAATATTGAGAATTCTAAATAAAATTGACCAAAATGTCTTTTTTTCTTATGTGAAATACGTGTTAATTTCCATAGGGCTTGTGCCACCTCTAAATATAATGTTTCATATGAAAAATGCGTTTATTTTCTTGTGGATTCGAACAAATTACCGGGCGTTTTGCATAAAAATTCGAGGAAAAAAAATTTTCTTATGCGCTTTTGGACCACCCTATTATCCATGTTGATGGAAAGCTACTGCCGGAATTTGACGCTTTCTCTTCTAATTGAAGAAGAACGATTACCCATTGTGGTCTCGAAATTCAAAATCGAAAAAATCTCAGCAGTATCAAGTGTTCATAAAGGAACAGAGAAGAATATTGCAGAAGTAACACATTCGGCTATCATGAAGTGGAAGATTGAAAAACAGGTAGTTGGAACCTGCTTTGATACAGCACCTATAAACTATGGATGTTCTAATAAAGCTTGCGTTTCATTAGAGGAGCCTATTGAGAATACTTTGTTGCAGCTCGTATGCCATCATCACGTATACAAGGTTGTTTGCTGAGATTCATTCGAAGATGTTTTTGGCTCAACTAAAGGTGGGCTAAAAGTGGGCCGATTTTGATGGTAGAGGAGAAGAGTAAAGGCTCCAGAATAAAGGCTCTTTGCCATCACCATTTTTAAATTTTGGTTGCACGACAACTGTGAATAGAAATGCAGCCTAGAGACTGGGCAAGGGCGTTGACAGGGTAGACGGACAAAGCCGAAAGACTTTTTCATTATAATAATCCACCATATGCATGCGCCTCTCTGTCTCGTTTTAGACCCACTTTATGGAGAGATATCCTTTGCTGTGAGCCTACCACATCAAAATTTCGCGAGAATGCATGAAGTGATAGCTATAGTGACGACTTGAAATGTGCGCGCTTTCGAATGGCATCGCGTATAGAGCTTTTCGTCGAAAAAGCTTCACATAGCTTTGTGCAGTGCAACTTTGATATGCATAGCGACGAAATTAAGATCAAACTCGCTGAAAGGAGGAAATTGCATTTTAACGTGGAAAATGTCTCTTATACTCGATGGTGCGCGATGTGCGCATCATGTAAAAGAGAAGCTTCAACGGAAATCGAGACATTTAAATTTCATTCATATGGCAGCGAATCGTGGGGCAGTATGCTAGTGATGTCAGTTCAAGAAGCATGGAAACAGAGTCTCAAAGTGAAGGAGAAATCTTGAGGGCTTGAGCGTAAAATATGCGATAACAAGTGAAATTCTATTAAAAACCAAACAAAAGTCAATTAGTTTCTAAAATAATTGAAGCGCTATCGTAAATTGTTGGTAGAATTAGAATGAGCGCTATTGGAAATAACTTATGACTTTGAACCATGGTTACCTCATCAAAAATGAAAATGAAGGTTTGAAGAAAATAGTTGGAGAGCTTCTGGGACACTGCGTCTGATAAAACATTTTGGAAGTCAAGAAAAATAGCTCAGGGTTCAGGTAAAAGAGCTCTGTCAATAAAATTATGGGATAAGCAATAGTGAGGTAATTTCAGATTCTTCTAGAACAAATAGCATGTGAGAAGTTAGAAACAAAATTTAATAATCCATGTAGAGATCGGGATCAGATTGAGGCTCCGCGAAATTTGGGCGCAAAACATTGAAGTGCCAGGACGCTTGCACGCTGCACATGTAGTCGCTGAACTTCAAGGCGCGAAGAGTTGACACGCCAGGACGCATAAACGCTGCACATTTAGGCTCTGGACTTTTAGACGCAAAACTTTGAGGCGCGAGGACGCTTGAACGCCGCACATTCAGGTGCTGGACTCTGAAGCGCCAAACGTTGAGGCGCCAGAGCGCTCAGACGCTGCACATTTAGGCGCTGAACTTCAAGGCGCAAAAAGTTGACACGCCAGGACGCATACACGCTGCACATTTAGGCTCTGGACTTTTAGACGCAAAACTTTGAGGCGCAAGGACGCTTGAACGCCGCACATTCAGGCGCTGGACTTTGAAGCGTCAAACATTGAGGCGCCAGGGTGCTCAGATGCTGCACATTTAGGTGGTGGACTTTCAGGCACAAAAAATTGAGGCACAAGGACGCTTTAACACTGCACATCTAGGCGCTGGACAATTAGGTGCAAAACGTTTAGGCTCGGCGCCTAAACGCTGCACTTAAAGGCGCAAAATGTTGAGGAGTCAGGACGCTCAGACGCTAGACATCTAGGCGCTGGACTTTCAGGCATAAAATTTTGAGGCGCAAGGACGCCTGAACACTGCACATTCAAGCGCTGGACTCTTAGGCGCAAAACGTTAAGCTGCCGAGACGCCTGAACGCTGCACATTTAGGCGCTGGATTTTGAAGCGCTAAACGTTGAGGCGCCAGGAAGCTTTGACGCTGCACATTTAGGCACTGGAATTTCAGGCGAAAAATGTTGAGTCGCAAGGACACTTAAACACTACACATTTAGGCGCTGGACTTTTAGGC
This sequence comes from Neuroterus valhalla, assembly GCA_011762715.2. NCBI lineage: Eukaryota > Metazoa > Arthropoda > Insecta > Hymenoptera > Cynipidae > Neuroterus > Neuroterus valhalla. Next base: position 6,034 of record WSXT02017897.1, read on the forward strand.
GCAAAACGTTGAGGCGCCAGGATGCTCAGACGCTGAACATTTAGGCGCTGGACTTTCAGGCGCAAAATGTGGAGGCGCAGAGACAAATGAACCCTGCAAATGCAGGCGCTGGACTTTTAGGCGAAAAACATTGAGGCGCCAGGACGCTCAGACGTGCACATTAAGGCGCTGGACCTTTAGGCGCAGAACGATGAGGCGCCAGGACGCTCAGACGTGCACATTTAGGCGCTGGACCTTTAGGCGCAAAACGATGAGGCGCCAGGACGCTCAGACGCTGCTGATTTACGCGCTGGACTTTCAGGTGCAAAATGAGTAGGTGCAAGGACGCTCAAACACTGAACATCTAGGCACTGGACTTTTAGGTGCAAAACGTTGGGGCGCCAGAGCGCCTAAGCCGAGAAGAAGAATTTTTCAGAATAAATTTGAATGATCCAGGAGAAAAGATAAATTTTTTACTGAAAATGAAGTCAATGAATTTTCATTTGGCAAAAGATTCCAAACAAAAGACTTTCAAACCAAATAGTTGGATTTCAAACTAAAGCGATGGATGGCCAACTGAAATTATAAACTATCAACGAGAAGATTAGTTTATAACAAATAGTTCGACTTTTAACTAGTCAATTTATTTTCAACCAAATAAGAAAAATCCTATACCAAAAATGTAATAATTGATTCTTCACCAAAAAAAGATTTTTATTTAAAATGAAAAATGGTTGCATTCTACGAAAGAGGAAGATTTTAAAATTGAATCTGAAATTCCCAAATTAAAATTCACTTTACTTAAAAAAGTAAAATTTCTACATAATCAGAAAATGAATTGTCGAAAAGACAAGAAGAAATGTGAAAAAATAAAATTGATTTAAAACCAAGGAAAATCTTTATTTGGGATGAGAGCAAATTTTAAACAAACTGTAAAATTTTCAATCTCAAAAGACGAATTACCTGTAAACAGTTAAATTTTTAATCGAAAATTTCAAATCTTAACAAAAAAGAGTATTTTCAATTGAATAGTTCAATACTCTACAAAATCAGTTGTATTTCAAATAAAAGATTTCATTTTTCAATCAAAATGAATCTTTCAGCAAAGAATGAGAAACATGCTCACCAAATCGTTATATTCCTAAGCAAAACGGATTTTTTAGAACAAAATTTTATTTCCAACTCGGCGATTTTAATTTTCAATAATAAAATTACATTTCCTATCAAAAAAATGTTTTTTTCCCAGAAAAAAAAATAGTTGCATTCTACCGAGATGAAGGATTTTGCTAACAAAAAACTCAAATTTTGAACAAAGCAGGATGAGTATTATTCAACAGGTGTTACTCCTATCAAAGAAGATAAAAATTCCACTAGAAAAGATATATTTATAAACAATCAAGAACAAATATCAGCAAAAGAGATAAATATCGAACTAAAACGGACTTTTCAACCAAAAAGGATTTTCCTTTTCTAAAGGTGAGAAAAAACACTCGAATAGTTAAATTTTTTACAAGAAACAATTTTTTCTGAAGGAGGTAAAAAATTCTAGCTGAATCTTGAATTTTCAAGATAAGAAAAAAACAGGTTTTAAGCTAGCAAAGATGAATGTTAAACATAAAGTTCAATTTCAAATGAGAAAATATGATTCTGAATTGAAAATATAGAAATGGACATCTCAGTAGAAATTGTAGATATTTAAGTTGGAGGGACTAGGACCCAAAGAATTTCTGACGAAAATTTTGTGTTTTAGTATAAATTATTATTAAAAATTATAATTATTATCTTCAATATAAAGTATTCCAGAATAAGTTGTACCTAAACGTACAGCCTTTCTGCGTCGAGTTTCAGCCAGCCTAATGAGGAAGAGATAATAATTTTCCAGCGAACAACTAATTTTCTTTCGAATAGAATTTTATTAGGATCAACAGTTTTATTTTAAAAAAATTGTCGAATTCCCAACCAGATACAATAACTCAAAAAAAAAATTATGAACTTTCAACGAAATAATTGGATTCTCAACAAAATAAGAAACATCCGAATCTTGAAACAAAAATTCTTTATTGAAAATATAGAAATGGAAATTTCAGTGAAAGTTGTAGATATTTTAGTAGAAGGGACTACACTGACTAGGACCCAAATAATTTCTGACTCAAATTTTTTATTTCAGTATAAATAATTATCATTAAAACATTCAGTATAAAGTATTGCAGATTAATTTTTACCTAGACGTACGGCCTTTCTGCGTCGAAATTCAGGCAGCGTGAGCAGAGAAGTCAGGCAAAAGCGAAGATCACCGACTGAAACTCGACGCAGACACGATGCGACATTAATGAGTTTCCATCGAAAAAATGATTTTCTGTCCAAAAGAATTATATGTGGATAAATGGTTTAATTTTCAACCAAATAAATTAGGAAATTCTTAAGACAGTCCAATTTCAAAACAGTTAAATTTTAAAAAATTTCCGAATTTGGTTCTTTAATTTCCATTCGTATCATGAACAAGGAAAGTTAGAGAAAAAATTCAAAAATTAGGCAACGCAATCTCCAAAATCTTTTCTTTTATTCAAATCGATAAAACTCGGAAAATAAAAAAGGGTTCTCGAAAAATTTTTGGAAATGACGCAGCGTGTCAGTGTAGAGTTTTAGTCGTAGAGCACCGCTTGCGGTTTGCCTCACTGCTTAAGCTGCCCGAAATTCAATGCAGACCCGATCAGACATTTTTAGTCATTTCCTAGGAGAGAGGATAGAAAATATTCGGAAGTGGATAAATAAAGACAAAATAGAACAAAAGAGAATAAATCTTTCAAGAGTGTGGTAGAAAAAGAAGTAGGATGGTATTGTAGAACTTAATGAATTAAAGAAAAGTGGATGAAGTGATACAGGAAGAAAAATATATGGTCCTTGACTTAAGGGAAGTAAACAACATGGTACGTAAAAGAATACAATTTTTATTTAAAAAAAAGTATAAAAAATCACACAACTCCATAAAAAGAGCATTTTCATTAGGAGAAAAAATTGAAATAAAAACTTTGCAGAGTTACAAGAGATACATAAAGAAAATACATATTAAAGTTGAAGTGGAAAATATTCCGGAGGTTGAAAAAATCTTCAAAGGGAGTAAAAAATAATGTCAAAGGAAGAAATAATGCGGCAATTCAAAACCCGGAAAGCCCTTAAACGTTCCAGGACTGTTGGCATCAAGGATTTTAATTTTTGCAAAGCTACGCAGTACGCACTGACGCGTGTCCTTGCTGTTGCCTGCCACACCATAATTATGACTAATTGTGACTAAGCGAGAAGAAAACATACGTGAAGAGAAGGAAAACAAAAGTTTTTCTCTCGCCATGAACAATGAGAGACTGAGCCGTGCGTTACATTTTCTCGTATTCTTCTGTCGGAGCTTATGAAAAAAGCTTGCTTTAAACCCCTGCGATCCTATGTTTATACATTCTGCGAGCACGTATGCCCACACATAAGGCAACCTGGATTCGTAATCTATTTGAAAGCAGCTTTTTTTATTATTATTTTTTCTCTTATTCTCAGTGTGTCGATGATAACAAGTACACTTCGGAAAGAGTCCACGATTACTATGGAATACTGAAAAAAACTGTCAGGTGTATCACTAGGAACTATTGCTATCCAAGCTTTTTCTTTCTTTTTGAGATTATCTCTTCTTGTTATCCTACACCATCTATTATATTTTTAGTCCCTAATCTTTTCCCAACTTTCTATCAACGGAATTTCCTTTTCCTTCTACTCCAATTTATCAAAGTTTACCCCCATTCTATCTCCTTTATCTTTATCCGTAGAAAACTCTTTTCTCTTTCTATTCCCTTAACTCAACTGCCCTCTCTCTAATTTCTTCAACCAACTTCAAACATATCCTCAACCTCCTCCAAACATTTCTTCAACCTCCTCCAAACATTTCCTCAACCTCCTTCAAACATTTCTCCAGTAACTCCTCTTTCTTTCCCTCTCTTACATTTTCTTCAACCCTTCATGCCCTCTTTTCTTCTCTGGTACTCAATTTATCCCTTTGCGCTTCCTCTCTCACTATCCAATTAAGTGTCCTTCAACTAACTCCCAGCGTCGATCTTGTAATTGTTATTGCAACCTTTTCATCTCTTCCTTTCTCTTTCATCCTCATATTCCTGCTGTATATCCTTATACGAGCCTACTCCGTTCCTTTCCTCTCCTCTTTATTCATCTTATTATCTTGTTCTCGTATACAGTCAAATTCAATTTCTTCCCATCTAAGTTTCTCCAACCCTGTAAATAGATCCGCCATTCCCTCTTCATTTTCTTCCATCATTGCTATATCATCCGCATATGCCACTGTATATTCTTCTTTTTCTCTATACTAACACCTTCTCACCCTTTTCTCGTCATTTATTACTTGAAGGCTCAGATCAAGATATTTGATAAAAGTAGGTTCAGAGGACACCCTCTTCTTACTCCTCTCACCATCCCCATACTATCTCCTATTTGATCTGCTACCTGTATTCTGGTTTTTGTCTAATGAAAAATTTCTCAAAATCTCTTCATCAGATCTTCTTGTATCCTCCTTTCTCTCTTTCAATCCTCCTATTCCTTCTCCAAACGAAATCTGATTCGATGATACTATCTAACCTCTTCTCCTTCGCCTTTCTTCAATATAAGTACCACTACCTATGCATTCTATAACTCAGGACACCTCTCTTCTCTTGACACTTTATCGACCCACCATTGATTATTTCTTCTCTTCTCAAGTCCTCTGCCACGTCTCTTCCTATCCGTATTTTCCTGCCTTCTCAACTTTATTGTCTACCCTCCTAGAAGATCCATAAAATAATTTTTATATTACACCTTCCTAATATCCTGGTTTACACCTTGCCCTCCTTCTCTCCCTATACTCTCTCTTCCCCTCTCTCTATATATGTATATATTTATGTACATATATATTTCTATATTTATATATATATATAACCCCCCCCCCCCTCTCTATTTACTACTTTCCAAGCCTATTCTTCCGTCCTGGCCTTCTGCGTTCCATTTCCTCTATGCACTTTGATAATTTCTTTTCTTTCCCATTTAGTATATCTAGTCTTTGGATGTTCTTCTTCACTCTCCTTCCCATCCCTTAACTCCTCTATTTTCTGCCCTTGCGTGCCCCTATAACAAGCCTAATCTCTTCTTTGTTTTCTTCTATCACTTCTCCTGCACATCTCCGTTCACATATGCTCCCACCATCTCTAAACTCTCGTCTCTCATCCTTATATTTTCAATCAATGATCCTTCTATGTCTAACTTCATCACTCTCCTACTCTTCTCTGTTGTACATTCTTTGCTTATTTCCATCATCATTACGTTCACTGCTCTGCCTTCCTCTCTCCATTTGCCCTCTCTCCCTCCCTCTCCCTTTTCTTGTTGCTTTATACTATTCCTCATTACACCCCCTTTCCTTCCTTCTTCTTTCACTCCCCAGATGCTGCGCTTTTTGATAACTGTTCTGCCACTTCATCCGAATCCTACGATACATCTTGTACGTTTGTTTCCCCATACTTTACCCATGTTTACTTCACTTTCCTTCCTTCCTCTGCCGCGATTTTTCTCAACTTATACCACACATTCTTTCGTTCCTATGTCTAATCATCCTCTATTCTCTCCTAGTTCGCGTATCATTCCCTTTCCTTTCTCATCACTTCTTTCTTATGTTCCCATATCCTAGGTTCAGTAGGGCTTCTTCCTCTCCGTCCGTCATATCCTTCCCTATAATTCTCCTTTCCCCAATCCTTACCTTTGGATCTATCTTTTTTCATCTTTCTTACCTCTCCCTATGGCTCCTGTTCCTCTAATCGTAGACCCTTCCTCACTATATTCCTTTTCTTTACTCTCTCTTTTATTTTAATTTTCTTGTCTATTATTTTTCACCTTCCCTTATGAATCATATCATTTATTCATTTTTATTCATTTATTTTATTTCCTTCTCCCTTCCCTCCACACTTAACTACCTATTTGTAGATTACATATTTGATATTCTACTCTCCAACTCTTCTTTCTCCTCTTTACACCCACCTTTTATTGCCAACATTTTATCTAAGGTCTACATCCTTTTTCCCAAGTTCTTTCTCACCTTCTCCTATTTCGCTCTTTCTTTTCTAAACTCAGTTTTTTCTTTCTGATTCCTTGTTTTTTTCTTCTTCCCTTCCTTCCTGCCTTTTTCTTCATTTCCGTTAACTCTATCATCATCTTCCTAATTCCTATTAGACTAATATCACTGGTCCTTTCCCTCTCTGCCATCTATATTCAGTTTTCTAATTCTCTTCTTCTTCTTTCTCAAGCTCTCTTTTCAACTCTTATACCTATAATTATATTGCTAAAAAAGTGTTAAATTTAAATATGTTGGACACTACATTCTAGGCGAAACAGGTTCCAATTTCTCAGATCATCCTTTACATCAGCAATCAATTCCATTTTTTTCATTATGTTATGATTCTTATCAGTCATTTGGTCATTTCTCGCGAAGTTCATCTTCATAAGAATGCGGTTCCCAAAAATAGACCCTTCTTAGTTTCCATACTGCAATTAGGACGCTTTTAGCGTTTTAACAGACTTGATAAGTTGTGCTAGTCTTGTCAGCTACCTTAAGAAGGTGTTGATTTCAATGATTCGTTTTCATTTTGATGCACAAACTGATTTCCTGATTGTTTGAGGTTATCTTTGACTGTTTAGGATACGGTTATAGACTTTCGTCCTGAATTTTCTCTCTAAAAGATGTAAACAATTTCGATCTCTTAGCTACTCAGTTTTGAGCTCTACCCAAACTGTCCTGCTAATTCGCAGATATTTTTATTCTTTTATATTTCTAGCTACAACACCTCAACCATTGTTGCAGCGGGAGGGAATAATTAAATGAAAAGCAAAGGATATTTGTGAAATGAGGTTCCGTATCCTATCCAATCATTTTGGATTTTTACTTCATCCTATTTGGTTTTCATTATTTAGAAACTTCCTGCTTCCTCTGAAAGCCCTACGAGGCTGGATAGGATATTTGTTTAATTTCGTTTATTAAAACCAAGACGAGTAATATCGTCACTTTGTCGTTATTAATCCACACAGGCTGCAAGACATCAAACACAAAAAAAAAACTCTGCAGTCGCATATCCAGCTTGGTATTGTTGTAATTTCGCAGTGTGTGGTTACCACAAAAGCGGCACTCGCGGTGAGTAAATTGGCGAGTGAAACAATTATTGTAATTGGAAAGCTGGTATTAAAACAAACCGGGATTACCAGCGAAAAGGGAGGACATGGTTATAATGTAATGAATTGATTATTACATTTCTCATTTAATAAATTGATTTTTTTACTCTAATTTGCAGATCACGGATGCCCAAGAATAGTTTATCTGAATCGTTCTGCATCCCCTTACCTAAGCGCCTATCCATATCCGCTCCTCGCAGGTTCATCCGTTCCCTTCTCATAGCTTTAATAAAGAGAACTGACGGGTGACAGATTATGGTTTTTTTTTCTTTTTGTGGACGGGCAGAGGACAATTCCGCACCAGCTACCTGGGTGCAGTACCCCCACTACGCGGCACCCCTCATGTCGTCGAGCTGGCTAAGCTACTCGACTGCTGCCACCAACCCACAGTGGACTGAAACGGCAAGAAAAGTGCCAAAACTTTTGCATATGGAGGATTTGAGTTAAAATCAACTCGCAATACATGTTTTCGATGTATTTTTCAACGAGGAATCCGAATCCGTTTCCCTCGCTATGCCATCTTTACTCTTTCTTAAGTAAGAACACGCGTGTTCCACAAGGTTTAACCGGAAAAATACGTTTCTCGCCAACCAAATTTTATTGCTAAATATATTTGAATGTTTGATACATGTTTTTTATGAATTTTCCAACGAGAGATCCAAATATGTTGTTTACAGAACGGTATTAATCAATTTTGTCGATGGAAATCGCGATTTTCAATGAAAATCCACAAAAATCGCACTTCTAGCAAGCAAACAGTAAAACATTTTCTTTGTTCGAGGATGTAACACAAATTTTTCATGTATTTTTCAACGAGGAATACGAATTTGTTGTCTACGGAACGATATTTATCAATCTTTTCGGTGGAAATCGTGATTTTCCGAAGAAAATCCACGGAAATCGCACTTCTAGCAAGCAAGCAGGAATTTATTTCCTTTGCTTAAGCATGTGACACTAGGGTGGTCCAAAAATGCATTACAAAAATTTTTTTTCGAATTTTTATGCAAAACGCCCGGAAATTTGTTCGAATCC
>WSXT02017908.1:0-14282 GCA_011762715.2 Neuroterus valhalla
AACGGTCACTGTATGGGAATCGTACGGTTTTTTTTGGAAAAAATCTGTACGACAACCGTACGAATATTATACGGGAAATGTACGTTCCCGTAGGGAAAACGTACGGGTACCGTACCGGGAGCCGTACGGAAATCGTACGGTTTCTGTATGGAATCCGTAAGTATATTTTTGGCAGGAAAAGGGGTGGAATATAATTGAAAAAAAATATTTGTGATCAAAAAATATTTTTGCGTACATTTTCAATGCAAGTGAGTTAGGATTTTTGATTTTATTGAAATTAAAAAAGGAAAAATATATTAATGCATACCAAAGCATCTCTATAAATCATGGACATAGAAATATTATATGTCGATGCTGTGAAGAAATGGTTTTCTAGGTTATGACGTCAAGTTGAAAATAATATCATATATATTTACCTGTAATATGAACGCCCGTCGCCTATGTCGCTTCGTGTTCGACAAACAAACACATGAAAACCATTTTCTTCCTTATTCGACACACGATTTTCGGATTATTTAGATTGAAAATTTACAACGAGCTTGAGCTGTCAAAACCGAGGCTCAGGGTCCCCATTAAGGGTCACGCTAACTACTCATACGGGCCTGAGCCAAAGCCAAGAGCCCATCAGAAAGAGCAAGACGGAGACAACCGAAGAAGCTTCCTATGTCCTTTCTTTCCTACTCCAAAGTGGATGCGTAGTGGACATGAGCGGTCCAGTTTATATGTCGATGGGTAACATGTACACTCCCAAGGATGATTTTCTTCCGTGATTATGGTTTCAAGTTGATGGAGTTCAACATTAATTGAATCGAACAGGGAGGGTGTACTTTATAGAGACATGCTTAAAAGAAGTCGGGTAGAATGATTTTCGATAAATAATGTTCCGTCAATTTAACGTCGAATCAGATTTATCGCTCTGACAGTTATTGAGTGGCCATTGATTATATTTTTCCGTGAAGGAAGGCTAAGCAGCGCTTGTGGGCTAAACCTGCTCTTTCTGATCTTTATTTCTCAAAATAAATCATCTCTAACTACAAATGATGAATCTTAAGATTAGCCATTATTCTTTGATTAAAGAATTTGAAACTTTGTTTGGAAGCTTGTTTGGTGAAGTTCTGTAAGTTATAACGACGTGGAGTTCATGTCAAGCCATAACTAGAATTTTCTTCTTGGAATGGGAAAAAAGATGTCACTTTGCGTATACAATTGTATATTAGCAAGGAAGAATCACCTCAAATTTTTATGCATATTTTTATACCAAACATACGCCGACCCCGTTCGAGTTAGGCGTAACTCATTCAATTCTAGTAATGTTGTACTACTAGGGATCAAGGAATTCATGTGTAGGTTGTAAAGTTTGAGGGGAAGGGTAGGTTTTAGGTTGATCAAGATGTCCTTGCGTGATTTTTAATTGAACATCACACTCGTCCTACACTGGATTATCCATTTGTTCTATCCTCTCATCATTTAAGGCAATGTTGCATGTTGTTTTAATAATACTCCCCTTTAATGCAATAATGTCTTCGTTTTATTGACGTTGATAATAAGACTAACCAAATACTTAGTTGTGAATTCAGCACTCCAATGCTCAGCTCTGTTCACCTTGTCGAAAGCTTTTTCTGAATCAACAAAAGCACGGGAAAATTGTTCGTTAACCTAAATATTTTTTTCCGTGATGCATCTCAAGCTAAAATACTTGAAAATGTTCGACCTAGGGTACTAAGCCGGCTTATCCTAATCCTCATCCGACTTCCTCAGTGCTATTAAATTCTTCCACTGTCTCATCAAACTATTTCCAGGATAATTTCTTCTTTTTTCCAAAGTTATTTTGCATGTTTGTATCTTCATCCGCTTTAATTTCATCCTTGCTAGCTCCAACATGTATGATTACTCTCCCATTTTTATCCATGATTAATCTCTATACTTGCCATACCCTAATTGCTTGCACTTCTGATATTGAAAGCTTTCGAGTATGCTTCTCTTTTCTTGTTGACAACCACGTGGATCACATGATTCCACCAAAAATCCTAAGTAATCTAGGCAAGCGAAAAAATGGAGACTGCCGAAGATAAAACGGGAAATTGGCAATCTTGCATTTTTCTCTTGCTGATCTTTACTTCTTTGCATGATGAGGTAATCCTAGAATTTCTACTTGCATCCCTTTTTAGTCTTTGTTTTATATGCGTACAGTCGCAGTACCTCAGCCTTCGGATGCACTCTTAAAAATGTTGTCTCGTTTTATCATCCACGCAATCTCTACATTTTTATTGCCCCATTCCGTTTTCCAACTCTGTTTACGGTGACATAAATATTTCTTCAAAGTTCTACGGCATACTCTTAGTACTTCTGGCTTTCGTGGATTCTTCTTTTTAACTCACGTTTTCTTCAACTCAATATAACTTCCTCCTTCGCCTCCAACTTCACATGGATTCATTTTTGTGACTACATTCCCTTCCGAATTCTTAGCCCTACATTAAACACATGTGTATTATTTCGTGGCTTCTTCCAAGCATCAGCTTATCTTTTCCCCTCCGTTACATTTCGTTCTTGAGGCTTCGGAATAACTGAGTACCCCGTCTTTATTTTCGCGTTGAACGCAACCTAGCTACTCATATTTCCGAGTAGGATGACCCTTTCTCCAGCATCGCAAGTCTCTATGGTATCAATCAACGAGCTCGGAAGGGATCTTCCACATCCTTACTGTCACCATTACTGGAGCGTTGCACGCCTAATTGATAAGCCTCAAGATTTCCACTTCCATCCTAAGCCACAATAACCAATTCGTGACTTCTTCCAAGCATCAGCTCATCTTTTCCCCTCCGTTACATTTCGTTCTTGAGGCTTCGGAATAACTGAGTACCCCGTTTTTACTTTCGCGTTGAACGCGACCTAGCTACTCATATTTCCGAGTAGGATGACCCTTTCTCCAACATCGCGAGTCTCTATGGTATCAATCAACAAGCTCGGAAGGGATCTTCCACATCCTTACTGTCACCATTACTGGAGCGTTGCACGCCTAATTGATAAGCCTCAAGATTCCCACTTCCATCCTAAGCCACAATAACCATATAGATACGCATTCATACTTTTTGACATCCTGTTTGCTCTCATCCATAATACCTTCTTTAGTCTACTATGGAAGTAATTATCCACTCCTGGTCACAGTTTGACCGCATTTTCAACGAGAATACGCAATCTTGAGTTACCCCAAGATTGCGATATGCACCTGAAATTATCAACCGATAGAATATATAATTCTATAGATTTCAGTTATCCTCCATAGGACTCTTCAACCTCCAAAGGTCTAAGCTTTTTTTTAATACGAACTCCCTATATGGTGCCGAAAAACTACATTATTTATTATTTTCATCAAGCTTTCCGCCAGTTTTCCGGAAACAATAGTAAGTTTCCGAAACTTTCATAAATTCCAGAAAATCTTCAGGATTTCTAATGTTATGCATAAATTCGAAAAGCCTGTTCCATTTCGAAGGGGAAACTGAATATTTCCATTAGGAAATTACAGTTTACAACGAGTACAATGGTAGAAATGATATACTCATTGTGCATGATGATGCGCAACACTTAGCAATTAGAAATCCCTCAAGATAATTTTACTTCAATAATCGAAAATCCGGAAAAATGAAAAAGATATATGACTTCGAAATTTTCTGTAACCTCCTTTTTAAATTCCATTTATCTTATTCTTTTCAATCGATTTGACTTTCAAGCCCTGAAATTGTGGAGCACAATACTATATCTGTCTGTCTCTATCAAAGAAAGCTGATATCTTATTCACCAGAAGTAGTAGGAATTCCTGTGAACTTTCAAGAAGACAGTTAAGATGATTTGGCGGCACAGTACAGAACCCGTGAAAACAATGCCAACTAAAAAGCGTAAGCCTTATTCCTAGTGTAGCCCGAATGGAACCATCATCCAACTGCACATTACAAAGGTTCTTGTTATGGCATTAGTGCCAATTTCGGAAGAGAAGCTGCTAAAAGAAGCGTCCCACGTCCGAACCACAATTAGATTGCAAGCTGGAGATTTGTACGACTGGGCAAGAACACATTTCGAAGAGACTCAGGTCAAATTCTGCAATGACAACGAATGCGAAGCATAAGAAGCCCTTTCAAGCGAAAGATGCAATAATTGTATAATCATTGAGGGTACACGGGTTGAGTAATCGAAAACAAGAGGTAAATTTGTAGAGCGTGTAAGGTTTGCTAGGCATTTCTCCCGAACTTTTGGGTACACTCGGGACATATGGAGCACAAAGAAAATTTTGAACATTATTGCAATATGTACAGTAAAGATTTCCAGAAGTGAAAAATATTGCACGGAGTGTTTCGTTTCCGGTACTGATTGTAGAATCACGGTCTTTTTCTGGTGCCGTTTAATTTTTGACTAGTGAATAGAAAAAAGAGTAAGGACGGTCAAAGTGTAATGAGTGAAAAAGTCAGGAGTAAGAGTTCAAGGAGCAGTTGAAGGAGTGAAGGAGAGTAAGAGTCTCTTTGGAGAAATAGAAAAGTCAGTAGGAGCTAACTTTTTATAAGGTTAGGTTGGATGTTGTAAGGAATTTGGGGTTTGTCCGAAGGTATGAGTTTTGTGAGTATATAGGGTGAAACAGAGAAAATGTCGGACAGTAAGAAGTAAAAATCGGAACAGGAAAGGATGAGTTTTCGAGCTTATATTTTGAAGGTTTTGTGAGGGCTTATAGAGTGATGAGCAAAGTGAAGCCTCAGGTTGCAGTCTCTTGCTTGAGAGATAACGAGGAGAGAATGTTTGTTGCAAGAAATCCCAACAGAGGGCAGCAATGTGACGATACCGGTGAGATGCGTGAAGTGACAAAAATAGTGGAAGTGAGGAAAAGAGCGAGACAAGCGATGGAAGTAGTGGTACGGTCTTACACAAGATGGCGGTGAAGACGAAAAAGAATGAGATCTTTTGTATCCACAGCTAGTCGGAATAACAGTATTAGGCGAAGGAGGCCCATAAACTTCAAGCACTTGAGCAGAGCCGCTTCGCGCGCGCATACCGTACGTTCTAGGCTGCTTCCTTAACGAATGGCAGAAACGGATTAGTGACAGGGTTCACAAAAGGCGGAGAGGAAGTTTTTTGTATCTGTAACGTGACCTTAGGAGTTAGAGCTTTGTTTGATGATCTGCGACAACAAAAAAAAGGGTGGAAACATTTTTGGGAACAGCGCACCGTAACGCAGTCTTCAAATGAGTTTTGAATGAGAAGGTTAATTTCGTACCTGCAGAAGATATGCAAAAGCTGTAGGGAAGAATGGTTCCTACTGGATAATTTGTATTTTTCTAGGACAGATATGAGATAGAGTTAGAGATAGTTTTCCTTCTTACCAAAAGTTTTCAAGGAACATTTCTCATCACGTTGCCAATAATTCTTCTTTTTTCCGACTCACCTGACGAAGATTAACGAGACTAAACGTCGTTACTGCAAACATGTATCACATGTTTCCAGCGGAGTTTTAGTACTTTTTTCACGAGTTCAATTCACCACACAGTATGACAAATTATTTCCTAACGACTTGAGTAACACAGCTCCTGAGGCTATGGAACTTTGTAAGGAGTTCTTCAGAATCGAGTAGTTCTAAAATAATTTCAAGGTACTCCAACTCATAATTCCAATTCCACACATATTTCGGTTGTTACTGCCGGAATCGAGGTGGGAACAGTGTTCCGTTAAATTTGCATTATCCATGAACCAGACTCCAATATATCCAGTCTGAATAATTAAGGGATCGCCGATCTTACGAATCCTTATTGCCATAGGGGGCGGGGGGGCAGTCCCTGGAGAATTTCTATGGAGGCTTGCTTTCTCTGCTTATTTCTTCAAAAACTAATGATTGAAACTTGTTTTGTCAGTTAAAATATTGTTTTCTACTTTACTACAATATATCATGAATTTAGTCTTTCCTTCTTCATTGTTAGGGTTTGTCAACCCAACGCGGAAATCATCATGGTTCCAGAAGTATGCCGATCCATGTCAAGGGGAATGATAGGGCGGAGCGCCAGGGGGAATAATAGGAAATAGCAGGAGTAAAGGGGAGGTCAGGGAATTTAAAGGAGATAAGGGCTAGGGTCAGAGAGGGAAGGTTAAATGAGGAGGTACCAATGAAAATAAAAGGAAGCAAATAGAGAGTGGCGAGATATGGTAGGATCTGAAAGTGGAGGTGGCAGAATGTGTGCAAAAGAAAAGGTTTAGAAAGAAGAAGAAAGGACCGGTGAAACCGTGATGAGATGGGGAATGTAAAAAGATGAAGAGAAGGGTGAAAATGAAGTACGAGAAGTGGAATGATGGAACTGCGAAGAGAGATGAGAACGTGAAGATAAGGAAGAGTTTAGGTTAATATGTAGAATAGAAGAGCAAGGGAGAGAGGAGGATTTGGGAAAGGAGGTAATAAGTGTTAAGGCCGAGAGAGACGTGTGGAAGATAATGAATGGATTTCGAAAGCCCAGGGAGGGGATGAGTGAGAAGATCAGAAGTACGGATTGGAGGGAGTTTTTCCAAAGAATCCTTCGAAGGCTCAGACAAACGGGAGAGAGATGGGGGAAGTCAAAGCACAAGAGAGGAAGGAGGAATGGAGATAAGTGACGAAGAGATAGACCATGATTCCTATTCTCCTTCACTGTTAAACCAAGATAATAATCCAATCGCTTTACCTCCTCTTACTCCTTAACTATCGTAATTGAATCGCTCTTCCTTCCCTACTATACGCTAAGAGCACTATAGTATCCGCATATGCCAGTGTGTATATTTTTTCTTTGCTTGGCCTTACTTCTCCTCATCCTTTCCCTTTATTCCCTCCTTCAAATCTAAAATTGAAATATTGAACAAGTTAGGCTTAGCAGTCATCCCAGTCTTACACTTCCAGCCATCCAAAAACGTTATCTTCTTTGTTCCTCAACCCTTATTCTACTTTTTGTCTTCCTGACGAATTTAGGTACTCTCTTCCTCAAGCCTCTTCTGATCCTTTTCTTCTCCAAGGCTTTATGTATCTTCTCCCTATCGAATGGATCAGATGCTGCTTTCAAATCCACAAAAATTGCTGTCAGTCTTCCTTTTACTCTTTTGAGTCTTTTATTTATAATATAATTTAACGAATAGACATTTTTCAGCACTCTCATACCCTTCCTAAATCTCGTCTTATTTGTAAGGAATTATTCTCGTTTCCCCTAATCCTTCATCCAAGCTCTCTGCAGCTATTGAAACATATATCTTATATAAGGTCGGCATCAGCGTTACCTCCGTATAATATCATCCCTTCTCCCCCTTCCTTTTCCTACTATTGGTACCACTGCGGTTTCCCCTCGTTTACTGACTCTCATCACCGTCTCTATATCCTCCCTTGTGATATCCTCTCCTTCGTCATGTTCCTTCCTCTACTTTCTTTATTTTCCACTCCTATCTTCTGCACCACTATTTCGTCTTCCCGATTTTGTCAATTTCTTTTTGACTTCATTTTTTACCTTAGATTCATCCCAGCTACCTGATTTTTCCTCTCCACTGACTTTCCTCTTAATAATATCCTCTGAGATTATTTTGATCTTTCCTATCCCTATTTCTATTTCTTCATTTACATCTCCTTCTCCTGTTCGTACCATTTTTCTCTTTTCTTTAAATTTCCCCATTTCGTACTCTCCCTCTTCATCACCCTTAATATTCCTATTCCGAGTGAACCATCCCACCTCTTACGATCCACTCAGTTCTTTCCTTCCCTCTACTCTCACTCCTTTGCCTTAGGAGTTTCTCCCACACCAATAACCTTCTTCTCCCCATTCTTTTTCTTCTCTTTCTCCTGTTACCTTATTGGGATCTCCTCCTATGATTATATTTTTACCTACTTTTCCTTCAATCAATTCTCCCAACTTCTCTGTCTTCCCATTTATATATACCTCCACTATCTCCTACCTCTCCTCTCCTATCATTATTTCTTCTGCTGTTTAGAGTCGTCCCGGCGTGTTTTGGCGTCTGAGGCAATGATTTGGTTTGGCGCCCCTATCAAAGGAAATTTTTTGAAAATGACAGCTTATGCGCCCCTCCTTTCACGGCGCCTCTCATGGCGCCTGAGCTTGCCTCACGCTCGGCACGCCTCTGCTGCTGTTATTCCTTCCTTCTGTTCCTCTGAACCAATTCCGTCTTTGTTTTTCCGCTTCTTGCCCTTCCTCCATTCCCATCATTATGTTTCTCATTACTTCACCCTTTTTGAAATTTATTCATTGCTTCTTCTACCTTCAAACTGTTCCCTTCGGTAGCCATTCCATCGATGTTTCTTACACCCTCTGATCTAGCCATGTCTCTGTCATCACTATGACTCCCCGTTGCCCCGAGTTTTTTATAGGTTCCCTACCCCTTCTTACCAATCCAACTGCAATCCAGTTACATCCCACGTTTCCCCCTCATTTCATTTTTGTAACCAATTCTTCCGCCTTCTTTCTTATTATCCCTCCTTCCGTTCCTCTGCTATTTCCCTCAAATTTTATTGTATACGTCTTTTTACTCACGTTTAATCATTCTTTATTCTTTGTTCATTTCCACATAACCACTTTTTCTTCAACACAACTTCCCTCTTCTCCTATCTATTTTCCAATTCCAATAGCGTCATTTTCTCCCTCCACTTCTCATCCCTTTCTTTACTTCCTACTCCCTCTACCTGTTTCTTCGCATTTATCTTTTCTAGCTTATCTTGTACAAAATCCCTTTCCTACAATCTTATACCTTTTATCACAATGTTCATTTGTCTTCCCTCTCTCCCATTCTTTCCCATTCATCCTTCTATTTTTTTCAAACTGCCCTTTTCACATCCTCGTCCCTCATCTCCCCTCTCCAACATTTTGGATAGTTTTTCTCAATGTTCTGCATCCTTTCCTCTACGTTTCTCCTAACTTTCTTCCATTCCACCATTTCTTTCACATTCAGCCTACCCAACATTCCCATGGTGTCCAGTGGTCCTTGAAGTCCTTAAAAGTCCTTAAAATGTCCTTGAAAAGTCCTTGAATGTGCTTGAATTTTACGGAATGTCCTTGAATTTTTCATATACTATCGAATCCGATATTATTTCAAAATATTATCAGTAACCAACCCGAAAAATGTACCTCAGATCTGCTGAAAATTACGTGTATACATTCGTGCGTAATGATATTTTTTCTGAACGATTCTGGTAAAATGGATACGGTTGTTGCAATAAATATTCTTTCGTATTTCACGCCCCATCACACCACTCGACCCTGGTGCCCTGGAAAAATCTGGAAATGTCCTTGAACTTTCTGAAAATGTCCTTGAAATGTCCTTGAATTCAATACTGACCTTCTACTGGACACCTTGATTCCTCAAGCCTTATTTCTATCATTATCAATCCTCCTAACCAGTGTTGATCCTCCTTTTCCAGTGATGTCCTCAACAATTTTCAAGGTTTTTGAGGTTGCCCCTACTTCTGCTGTTTGGAGAAAATCCAGATGTATTCTCCTTTCTTATTTCGACCGTTTTCATACATAAAATCTAGTTTGTTGTTTTCTTCGGTCTTACGGTCTAATAAAAAAGAATAGACGATGTTTTACGTTTTCAATCGTTTTCTATATTTTAAAATTAAACGATAAATATTAACGCTTTTTGACGTTTCGGCACACATTGCGGGCCTTCTTCAGAAAATCTGAGAAATTTTAAATAGAGCTTTTACATAACAACAAAGTTTTTGATTGTGAAATTCGTGATAAACATAAATGTTGCGTTATCTCCCAATATACGTAGTCAAATCATCTTTGTTTTTAAAAAATTCAAATCGTAGTCAAACAATGAAAAGCATTGCGTTCTTCAAAAAATTAAGTGTGTGTCAAAAAATGAAATGAAACATGGTCCAATTTTGAAGACTCGAAAAAATTGGAGAGGCTTCAAAATGCACGAAACGGTTACATTTCTAAAATCCAACTGACATTTAGTAAACACAACGTATCAAACAGAGAACTAACATTGATAACATGTACGATACTCAATAGAACGACGATGCGATGTACAGGTCAAATTTACATTGATCCCCGAATGAGAGCAGAAGCGCGCCAAAGCTCATGAATCCAAAATACATATTACTATTCAGAAAAAGAACATCACTTTTAGAAACTCAATTAGTGCAGAATACACTGATACATTTCATTTATATTATTTTTTTCTGTTTGGAGGTTAATGGAAGTTTTACGGAACTTGTTTATAAAAATAGATTCTATGATTCGTCTTTTATAGGTATTTTTCTCTCTTGCTAAAATTTTAATATTGTTAAAATTGAAATCGAAGTAAAGTGCAAAGTTCCAAGAGTGCTGAGACAACCCCGTATTTAAATTACCAAATTCACAATCCCTTTTGTGTTCGGAAACCCTTCCTTTTAATCTTCTGCCTGTTTCTCCAACATAAACTTTGTTACATCCGGTACATTTTATTAGGTAAACTATGCCAGATGAATTTTCGGTCTTTTCTCTATCTTTTTTGTTTGGAACAAAATTGTCTAATGTAAGGTTATTTTTAAAATAAACGTGCATATTGGATTTTTGCAATGAACTTCTTAGTCTTCCGGATAGGCCTTGAACATAAGGTAAGGTTACTCTCAAATCTGATCTATCGTATTGTTCTAACAATTTTTTCTTTTCATTATTTTTTATTGGACTATTGTAAATTTCGTGTATTCTTTTCCTTATAACACTGTTAATTAGTGGAAGTAGATAGTTGTTCTGTTGTAAAGTAGCTTTCAAATTGTCCAAATTCTCTTTCCTAAATTCCACGTCACTTAAATTAATACAGCGGTCCACTAAACCTTTTCTTAGGCCTATTTCTTGGTAGAATAAATGGTGCGCATTGTAGTTCAGATATCGTTCAGACCAAGGTTTTTTGTACCAATTTGTTATTAAATTTCCTTTAGGTTTTTTAATAATCAAAAAGTCTAAACAACTCATGCTGTTATTGTTTTCAATTTCATAACTAAACTGAATAGAATCTTCAATGCTGTTGAAAGTGTTTACCAATTCTGAAACTTTATCGGTTGGAACGATCAAGAATATGTCATCTGATGTCATCCACATAACGTTTAGAAACTAAGGGTACAAATTTCAAATTTTCCAATGTTCTCTTTTCTACATCTTCCAAAACCAAATTTGACACTATGGGGAACAATGGAGATCCCATCGGACAACCAGGTAATTGTTTGTAGAATTTATTATTGAATGAAAATACAGTGTTGTTAAAAACTGTCCTGGCTGCTATTAAAATCTCGTTTTTTGATATTTTTGTTAGATTTCGGTAAACGTTTAGTTTCTCCTCAATACATTCCAAAGCCAAATCTAAAGGGATATTATCGAACATGGAGATGACATCCAAGGAAACTAAAGAATGTGTTTTAGGTACTGATAAATTTTTCAAATCATCTTTCAAATTCCAACTATTTTTTATAAATGCGTTCGTTTTTTCCGAAATCGGCTTCAAAATGTTTGACAAAAACTTTGCTAAGTTGTATGTAGGAGAACCCACAGTTAGAAACAATTAGCCTCCAATTCAAACCTGGTTTGTGAACTTTTGGTAGAGCATATGCTTCTGCTACCATACTACTGTGTATTTTTATTCTGTAAGCCATTTGTTCATTGATGTATCTTTTCTTTTCCCGACGTGAAACAATTTCGTTGCATTTATTTTCAATTGTAGGCACTAAGCTAGTTTTAACATTCTTATATAAAAGATTATTATTCAAAATATTTTTTATAGTCTGATTGTAGTTTGAACTATTGACTGCGACATTTATGTTACCTTTTTCGGCTCTTGAAATTAGCAAATCATCATTCTCTTTTTGAAAATTCTTAACTGTTTCAAATGTTTTGCTGTTATTTTCAAATTAATTATTTCTGCTGTGATTTGAGATTAATTCAAGTACTAAAGCGAATGCTTCGGCATGAATACTGGTAATTAATTTGCTAGTATCTAAACATTTAAAGATTATATCAACATTATTCCGAAAATATAGCTGTGGCTCATTTTATGGGAAACTGACTATATGCGTATGCATATATGCATTATGTATTAGGTAATTAATAAACAATATTTTACATATTTTTCAGCAATAAAATTTAGTTTTAAGTTATTATTTCATGTTATATATAATTTAGGTAGTACTAGTACTAGTTGTAGTAGTATAAGTGTTTCATGGCGTGTAGAAAAATTCAAGTTTTCACATGGACCTTTTTCTCGAACAAAGTGTCAATTTTTACTTACTATAAACACATGGCTAAATTTAGAACAGAACAAGGGCCATGTGTTTTAGGCAAAGTGTTATCAAGGAGGGCTGCGATCTTGCATGTTGCCATCAGGTAAACGTGGAGCGTCAAAACAGAAACATACATTGAGGAGCTTTTTTTTTGAAAAGAGTGTGCTGATATGGCACAGTTTTTGGTTCCTCCTCTGTACCTCATATGTTGACAGGTCGAGGTTACGCAAAAGCGATCCGAGCTTATTTGTTAACATACTGTGCTTTATCGAAATTAATTTTTTCTGAAATCGATTTAAAGGATTCTGAGCCTCAGCATTGTCGAAACGTTCTTGCAGATTTTAAAAACATCCCTTTAAGTTTCAATCCTGTACAAGATGATGATATTATTAAAGGAAGTCATAGCAAGTTAAGAACCCAGATCGACGTGTTACGTTCAAAAGAAAAGACAGCCCAGTTGTGGATACAATACTTTGATCTCGTAACTATTGTATTGCACTTTATTCAAGCTGAGTGTATGGGAAAATCGGCAGCTTCACTTAGATTCCATTAGAAGTATGTTGCCGATTTTCCATGCAAGTGGACATTTTTTGTATACCAAATTTTGACAACTCTATCTTCAAGATATGGACTCTCTTCATCTGAAAATGACAAACGCAGAGTTTTATAACTTTACAGCTGAAGGATTTTTTTACAATTAGACGTACAGACAAATTTTGGTCAGGTAAATTGCCGGACATGGTAATTGAACAAACTTTAATGAAGCAAATGAAAGGCGTTGGAGGAATCACACATGGGCAAGGATTTACAGAAAGTGTTTCAAATAAATGGATTTTTGGTTTGCCAGTAACATATCATGTTTTGGAGATTATTGGAAAGTTCTGCGGAATCACCAGCAGTACTAGTTTCCAACATATTGAACTCAGGGATTCGAGAATTAGGAATGACAAAAAGAATGTCAAAAATTTTCTTCAATGGAAAGAAATTTGCGGATTTTACAATAAAAGGCAAGAATGAAGGAAAACCAATTTCTGCATCAAATTCTACCTTAGGCGTAGGAGTTGCAAATGATGTAGAAACTGATACTTCTCAATTGCTTCAAAGAATAATTTGCACTGTAAAAGCGAAGGAAGACTTGAAATCATGCTTCAATTATGAACTGTTACCATTCCCACTTTCTATTTTCAGTGAGAGGCCTAATGAGAAAGACAAAAAAAATCATCATTGTACAACATTTATGACTCTCTCGAGAATGATAAACATAAATATCTGGAAGGATTTGCATATGTTTGATATATAAACTCAATAGTTTGAGTAAAAAACTAATTAGAAATATTCAAATCGAAATGTCTGCTCTACAATTCAAGTCCTTTTTTTCACCGAGAAACAACCTAATTTCGAGTTATGTGCAAGAGAATGCTTCTACTACTGAATGCTTCTTCTACTGAATGCTTCACTAATACTGCTTCTTCTACTTCTACTATTGTAAATCAAATCTCATGTATCATAACACAGTTACTTATAAATCAATTTGATTGCTGGAAAATATGTAAAATAGTATTTATTAATTACCTAATGCATTATGCATATGTGACGTGCGCCGAAGAAAGGGGGCTTACTCTGAAAAGTAAAATTGGTCAGGGCGAGCGGTCAAAGTCGACCCGATACAAGCGACTTGTGTAAGACAGGGAAACTAAGAACTAAATTATCAGCAATAATAACGCTCGAAATTTATTTTCGATTGTTTCAATAAGAAGTGCAACACATGAAGGATCTGAAGGTGTAAAAACTTCGATTTCGATTTTTTCAGAGTAAGGCCCCTTTCTTCGGCGCACGTCACATATATGCATACGTCTATAATCAGTTTTTCATAACACGTGCAACGAAAATTCGATTTTCGCCGCCTCTTGAGCGATGCGAATATGGCGGATTACGGCCAAGATTTTTATTCGCCACTAGTGGCGAATAGAAATCAGCTGGAGCGGCGAAAGTAAATCAGCTGTCACATGTTGTCAACCATAAC
>WSXT02017919.1:0-12348 GCA_011762715.2 Neuroterus valhalla
TTTACCATGATAAAACGTAAACGAGTTAAGCCCACCCCGAAAGGGATTTGGCCTAATGGTATAATAATAATAATAATGTCCTAATGATTATTCATAATATATAGAAATTGAAATTTTCTACGGATTTTATGCTGTTACAAAAGAGAAATGTAATGAAACTCTGTTTTTAGCAAAAAATGATAAGAATTCTTCATGAAGAATCTGGATCTAGAACCAACCAATCATTTTTCCACCCCCGCTAAACTTTCATTAAACACTTCAAAAAATGTTTAATTTGACTTGCCACAAAAATTTAAAATTCGAATGGTTTTCTTAGTGTGCTGTTGTTGTTCGAGGTTTTTTAAAATATTCTCTGAAAGGAGACATAGGTACTCATCACAGGAGATGGCCCTTCACATGA
Organism: Neuroterus valhalla; assembly: GCA_011762715.2. NCBI lineage: Eukaryota > Metazoa > Arthropoda > Insecta > Hymenoptera > Cynipidae > Neuroterus > Neuroterus valhalla. The sequence continues at coordinate 401 of WSXT02017919.1, forward strand.
AATTTCAAGATTATATAAAGAATTTTAATTTTAACTACTTCCTGCAGATTTTCATTTTATTTGAGTGAGAAAAAAATTGTTTATATGAAGTTAGCGGTGAAAAAATAGAAAAAAACTCTTCTTTACCGATAAAAAGTACTTTGGAATTGTAGGAGAAAATAATCACTGATAATAATAATAGTAATAATACCAATAATCACTGATTATTCTCTCAATGTTTTCATTTTTTAGTCTACATGCATTGAATTGGAGATTTTGAATCATAGAGGCAATAATTTCTTGAATCATAAAACATACACACGTCGAGCAAATAATTTTGAACTTTTAAAAAAAGGTTTATTACTATGAGAACAATAGGGTTTTTTTTCTAAGATTTGACATTTTATTTTAGAAAGAAGCAAAATACTGAGAAAAATGTATGCTCTAATGAATTTAATACTAAATCAATCAAACAGAGAATTTGTTCTCCTAAAAATCAATCGAAGTTTCACTTACAACTTCTCAGTATAATCCACAATGAAATATTGTTTTGCTTTGAGAAACAAAGTTGCTTATCAGTCAAGTTACACTCTGAAGTAGTTCTAATGCTCTAAAGTTGACATAAAAGTGTGATTTGGAATCATTTTATATAATTTTGATACTACTTTTCAAATACTCCTGCATGTATTGAACACCAAATTTAAAAAAATGCATGCACTCTTATAAGAAACAAAACAAAGATCACACCTTTTCCTTTGCATCCTGCAGCCATCGAACCACTCGATACCTCCCACAAACAACCGCATCTCTTTGAATTGCACAGTCTCTTCTACACCTTTCCACAAAACTGCTTGACGAATTTCCAAAAAGTTTCAAACTCGAACTTTGCGTGAAAAGCAGCACAAATATAAAACACTTCAACACACGGATGATCCACGCCGAATGTGCACTCATATTTTCTCGCATGAATTCGCTGCACTTCATTCTTGCTAATAAAACTTCACATTATCTCATAATCTTTAATTTGATTTTTAAGAAAGTCACTATGCCGTCCATAAATTTCAGTATTTGCATTATTTTCCCAGAAAAGTTAAGTTCACAACGATTGCAGCAAATTTTAATGGATAATTATTGATCCTAATCAATTAGTTGAACAGCCACGTGGTTTAAAAAAAAAAACTGATCCCGACTTCATAGGTGGTTTTCGAGTCCTGTGCCTAGAGATACTGACGTCGGGTTACGAGGTGTCTAGGCCATTTATAGAGAAGCATATAGGTCGGTGGGGGTAACGGTGTACTTAGATTCATTCTCTGTCCACACTGGACAAACTGCGGCTGCAGCAAGTAAAGTGTTTCGCCATGTGACCGGCGACAGAGGAATGCTCTATCATTCGATTTATTAGGTTAACTTATTCTTTTTGGGCTCGTCAAATGTGAAATCTACATTCTAGGCCTCATGCTCATATGTAGGATAATCGATGCAAGAATCATCAACTGAAGCAAAACTGTTCGCCAATGATCGGGATAAGTTATGCAACACCCTTGTTAATTTATTTCAATTGACTTCATATATCTATCCTGTAGAGTGTCATTTTTCAACTTTTATATCATATTCTGAGATTATTACTTTATTCTTATTAGCTAGCAATATTCTCTCTCCCTATTTTCAGGAAAAACAGTAATTACTAGCAATATAATATTACAAACATTGGGTAATTTTATATTTTTTGTTTGTATCAAATTTATTTGTGAGAAAGTTGCTGTAAATCTTTTATGCTTATTAGCCCCGGGAGGTATCACCTTACAACCTTTGGAAGTTTTTGGAAGGATATTGGAATTTATGTTTGAATTGTTCTTATTAGTCTTGTATATCCCTTTTGAAATAAGATTAAATAGAAAGGTATTCCTAAAACAGGGTCTTGATGAATCGTATTCTCTTGAAGAAAGATGAATTTTTTTTAATGCAGCTGTCGATAAAAGTTTGAGTAAAATTCGGTCAAGCTGCCAAGATATGATGGTTGTAACACTGACTTTTATAAAGGGTTAACTATGATTGGTGATGGATATCCTTTGGAGGTGATGACCATATATTTCAGTCACATGTCACAAAAATTACATTCGTTGTAGATGAATAGAACTCATAATTAAAACCCGGAAAGTATTATCTGTCGAACCTCGTGAGTAATGAGAAATGTTAGAGATTGTACTTGCAGTCTTTCAATGCGGAAGTCCTTTGCGTATAACCCTTACCTTAGACACATGCAACTTCGCAATATATCAATTGAGGTCAGTACACTCACTGCAAATACAGATTCGATCCCAAGATTATCTGGAATTCTGGAGGACTGGGTTGGTGGGTGGAGAAAGCGGCTATTCTTTATTTTGCATTTACTTTGAATTTAACTTTTTAGTTGTTTATGATAAAAAACAAGTACATACCTGTATTTCTAGAGAACAAACAATTTCAAAAAATTGGCTCACGTTTCATCCAACAAATAAAACTCCCTTAATTGACCGAAAGCAATACAAATTTATAAATTATGAAGAAAAATTACGCATCTACAAACTCCAAAGTCGGGCGCTCTTCGCGCACTAGGATCGTCGTGCCATGGCGTACGTTCATAATTATTTCTCAAAAAGTACCAAAGATCCCATTCCGAAATGAAAAAAGCTTCCAGAGGACGTTGTAAGCTATCTTTAAAAAAATTAGGTGAAAAAGTGGGGTTTTTTCCAGAAATCCAGTTTAGAAATTGGTTTTTGAAAAATCCAAGAAGTTTTTGGAATTTTTCATTCCATAAAATATTCCTCTAAATCTACATATTATTGCAAATAATTTATTTTAAAAATCTTGATAGCGTCAGGATCACCTAAGTTATGAGAATTAAAATAAAAATACTGCAATCTTTTATTTTGAATATCTCAAGTTTTATGAATTTTTCAAAAACCATTTGAAGATTCTTTTTTCAACTCCTGAGAGTATAAATACTACAATTTTCATTTAAAATTGTAACAATAGATTTAATCCTTCGGATGATTTAACATGAAATTATCATACATAACCTAGAGGTTGACGGACACTTGTAAGTTGCGAAATTTTAATTCTACGATTACAAGTCAAATTTGAACATTTAAAACAGGAATCGTGATTAGAAATGCTAAATTATACATTTTACATGCATGAATTTTCAACTTCATGATTTGAGAAATACATTTTTCTGGAATCAAGTATTAAATATATGAATTAATATTTGCAGCTTAAAGTTCAAGGAAATAAATGAGTTTACCGTATTTAATATCATAAGATAATCTAAATTGAACGTTGAGAGTGAAAGAATTGCTTCCAAAATGCATAGTTTCAAATCCGAATGTTTCCATGGCTTGGGAGGAAAATGATGAAAATTTAAGAGTTTAATTATTAAAATCATTAGAAATAAGCAATTTCTCCTAACATTCAAAAAAATTTAATTAAGTTTTGGAATACTTATATTCAATACTCATGTAAATCACTTCAACATTTGAAATCGATATGTATACAGTTCATTCGCATTTTTGAAATATGGAATGGAAGTACTTAAACATACATGTTTGAAATGAAGATAAATTCAATACAAAGTATAAACTCCAAAGGTTAAACAAGCAAAACAACTCTAATTCTCACAAATTCATTAGGAACCTGAAGGAAATTTCTCGTTCTTAAATTTGGAATATTTATATTCTTAACCCTTTCAACCAATAATTCCTTTTAGGCAAGGAAAAGTCCCTATCATAAACCCAAAAATGACGTTCTATGTATATAATTTCGAAATATTTCAAAATGTCATTCAGCCACAGTTATGATATGAATTGATTTTTATGAGGGAAACAATTTCTCTCGATAATCAAAAATGACTATATAGTATATGAAAGACAGCTACTCCTCATAGGAGCATAGAAAATCATCTTTCACAGTTAGAAATACCATAAAATATTTTTTCACAGCCCATTATAGAAAATTGTCCATGACCATGAATATAACATGACCGTTAATCATAGATGCAAAGTAATTATTGCGCTTCCAATAAAAATTTCAGTTGAGGATCACAATATATTTTGCGTCTCACAGAGTCTTTTGCAAGGTGAAAAACATTGATCTGTGCCAATGCCAGATCCTGTCTGAGCTGGAGTTATTAAATAAGCAAAGAGAAATTCAACGTGACGTGCTATTCTCTATGCGATATATCATACACGTAACACTTGATGCACAGATTGATTATCCTACATAGTAGTTGGCAACCTCCTGCTTGAAATCGTCAGTTTCCTTGTACATAATGTAATCTGCAGTTACCCATTCTACTTTCAGTACCAGATAAGTCATTTATCTTTATTTAAATTGCATTACCAAAGGAACCATCAGCAATCAACTCACTCCAAATCCCTTGGACCGAAATTTTGGTCCGATTCCATTTCAATGGACCATAAAGTGGTCCAAGCTTGGACCAGGAAGAGTACGGAAATTCTGGTCTTATTGGACTAGATTTTTTTACTGCTGCTTGGACCGGAATACCAGTCCAAGGGATTTACACTGGACACAGTTTCCGCAAACAATTAGAGAACCGTTAGTTTTCGAAACAAAAGAAATTTCCAACGTCTGCCCTCTGAATATAAATGATTAAAAATTCACTAATACTTGCCAATTCTACTAATTTCATGAGAGACTATTGAGCTACTAAAGTACAGTTTAAAATTACAAATTCGCTAAAAATTCTTCATCATCATGCACATTTAAAAAACACAAGAGGAGCTCTCCTAACACATTCCAAGCAATATAAAATATTTCGGGAAAAAATTTTTTATGAGTACAATCATTTTGTTTGTTTCCTCCAGATAGACGAAAGACTCATAAAATGCACGTGAGCAAGACCCAGTAGGATTAATTGGATTAGTCGTTAAAAGGCATCTCACTTTGTGGACAACTGACTCTGTAATACCGCATACCGTATGTCAAGTAAAGATTCCTCCTTTAAAAATAAAAGTTGTTTCCCTATCAGGAAGTCTTAAGAACATTAACCTACATCCACTTTTTCTACCACGCGATGTTATTAAGATTATAAAGATTCTTATTGTTCTTGAAATTCTGAACTTTTTCAGACATGTTTTGTTCAAATCTCGATTTTGTATTTAATTGTCTCGAACGCATCACTGTAGTGTTATTTACAACACCAGAAAATGTTATTATTTTTAATGACAGAACATCCCATTTCCTACATAAATCAGAACTCAATTGCACATACATTTCTTGGATCCGGCACAGAAGAAGATTGAAGTGTCTTGTGGAGCAAAGAAAATAAGAATCTTAACCACAGAAGAAGAACAGGATCGTTCTACATGTCTGATATTCCACTCATGTACACACCTAATCTTTGAACTTTACATACTATGTCACAGTAAATTATCCTCTGTCTATATGAATAAGAATGAATGCAATTAACCCATACCGAATGTAGGTAAGGTCTAATTTCTATCAACTTCAAAAATTACATAATTGAGAGGTAAGGATCTCTTGGAAAGTTAGGTTCACAAGTATCAGATTAAATTAACAGACAGTAGTCTGAGGGATCAGAAGAAAAAGGAAATTTAGCACACATTGCTCAAGGACCTGAAAGAATACCAAAAATATTCAAAAGTTGCTTTCCTTTTCGAGACCGGTTTGTACCCTTGCTCTATTAGCTTAGTGAACCATTTGCTTTAATAACCTGTAGCACGTTGCAGTACGATTGCTACGGGACTTTTACTGCAGCATAACTTCTGACACACATAAACTTGACAAAACAAACTTCCATCTCACTCCTATTGCATGGGTCATAATTTATAACAGGTAACTATTTATAACGCAAATCCGGTAGCAGAGCAACAACACAAGCGTGCTTCATTTTAGACTAAGAAACTGGTATATCTTATCAGTTCAAATGCTCTAAATCTAAATTAGAGGAATCACACTTATAACTGTGGTCAAATTTTACTAAATCAAGTGAAAAAGAGCAAAACCTCGCAAATTAGTGAGACATTACTAATGCGATTGGCCAAAATATTTGTTCTTTTGATAGTTTTATTTAAACAATAAAAATGGAATATTGTAAAACTTGCGAATAGGGCATGAGACTCATCCATAAACTTGTACTTCTCAAAATAAAGAAAATCTGTCATACACATAATTTATTCAACCTTACTTTATTCACGAAATAAGTAATCCTTCAGAAACATTCTAAGAAAAAAACTTCCTCAAGAATAATCCTAGTGTATTCCAATAAAAACATCTTTGTATTTGATAGAAATTTTTAAATCGAAGGAATTGTCAGAAGAAGTTTTCTAATTTTTTCCTATTCAAAATAAAAGAGGAATTAGTCAATAATTCCTCAGTGATCGACTCTAGTGAAATAAGCTTGTATTTCTCTTACAAGTATTGGTATTAATATTACTATGTCCTTTGTACGACACTTGAGTACTACTTCAATTATTATAATTTTTACTAATCCAGATCAAGAGGAAAATTTTTACATTTTTGTGACACCCTTTTTTCAGCTTCTGAATTCCAGAGAAGATTTCATTTTACAGCAATTGGACAATAGAACTTTTACTAATGCTATAATGCTGGAGAAAGTAGTTCTCCGTAGAAAAAAAATGCAGTTGCCTTATAAAATGCACATTAAAGTTACAATAAGTGTCGTGAGCTTTATAAATTTCTAGAATCACTTTCTCGTACAAAACAATGGACGTGTAAACTTTCAAAAACGCATGTTGATATGGAATCAATTTTATATTGATTTTGCTGATACACTCTATTTTTATGGTGCAATTCCTAATACATGATTTAAGGGTTGTTGAATTTGTTGTGTTTTACGCTTACGTTATAAGATTGTTTTTTTTACTGATTTATTAATAAAATTTCTATGTTTTATACGATTATTCTCTTCAATTTCTATTGCTGGAAAATAAAATCATACAATTCCAAGAAGTGTCGTTTTGAATCCACAATTTGTAATATTTTTTTAGGTCAAAAAATCTTGCATCGTAACATTTTTTTCTTAAGATTCTCAAATATCCCAATAGTCTTGTATCTTGAAATTTTCATCCCTGAATCCCTAAATGCTACAATTAGAAATTCCCTGTTGCATGTTACACTGCAGATGCTTTGCGGATGGTGGCTGGGCAGAAAAGAGTGTAAGAAACCAAGCAGCGAAACTTTTGCTACAGTACTTCACATCCATGCGCGTAATGTACAGTACGTCCATGGCTGTTTGGTTTCATCGTCTCTCTTCGAACATGCGCGGCAGCAGATTTTCAAATCTGAAGCCGTAATTCATTTGAATTCGTTCAATTGTTCTAAATTCGTGCGCGTCGTTATTAACCTCTTTTCAATATCCTTTGGAAAAATTAGTCAGTTTTTTGTTGTTATTAAACATGAACTGTGAATGTGATTCAGGAGATGTTGAAGATAATAATAATGAAGTCAAGTAAGTGAAAGTGTTCGAGTAACAAAAATGGATATTTATTTTGAACTTTGAATCTTGAATATCTAGGAGCTCAAATAAATATATAAAAGGTATTTAGAACAGCCACTTGTTGCTTTATGTAAAATTATAGTAACTTACTTCTTATTTTTATGTGCATATTTATAAATTTTGTATAAATATCTAATTCAACATTTTTAACGACAGCCTCACAAACTGGAAAACTGAGAAATATTCAGTGAACAATATTATTCTTGTCTATTATATTTATAAGTAGATTTGATGGCTGATAATCATAATTAATTATTATCAGATATTATATATTTTTATTATTAATAATTTAATTTTTCATTTTATCATTTTCTTTCAATATATAAAATATATAGCGAAAGGAACTTAGATGGTACAAATTTGTATTGTATGTTCATTCATTCCAAATAATGAATAATTATAGCTACACGTGTGAATAAACTGTTATCGAAACTAGTTATTTTACGTTTATTTGTGCTATATGCTACGAAAAATATATTTTACGCTCTAAAGTAGGTACATATAAGAAGGATTCTCCATTATAGCAGTTTGGTTCCGAACAATTTAGACCTTCAATTCTCTATAGTTTTCAAGAATATGGAAAAAAATTTTTTCAAATTTGCGTCAAATTTTCTGAGCGTTACATGTTCAATGTGAAACAATCTACGGAAAAATTGAATAAATATTCCTGAGCCTGTAGAAGCACTATAATAAAAAGTAAAACAGTAAATGAAAGTAAGAATCCAACTAACACGCAATCCAGTTTCCGTTACAAAGTGACATAAGATGACTACTCATTGTTCGAAATTATCCATAACTAGTGTTCTAATTGTTAAGGAGGACACCTAATACTTTTGAACATTTAGAACTTTTGAAAGGAAAAAGTGAAAAATAACTCTGTATAATTCAGAGAGTAGATTGAGGACAATCTAAGTAGTTCTACGAATCTAGTGCTGCCCCTGAATTCATCAAACAACACCAGATTTACGATTCAAAAATAGTAAAATTCATATTAGTGATTTGAATCGAATTTCGACCATCACATTAGAAATTTTTTTATTAGCTTGTAATAAATATGGAGTCCAGAAAGGGATATTTTTCTTTCAATTAGCACCTCACTTTATTACTTAATACTCATTCATATAATATTCTAAAGAACCGTTAAAAAATAAAATTTATGAGATGTCATAAATGTTGGATTTCAAACCATTAACAAAAAAGAAAAATATTCTCAGATTAACCTGGATTTTTATTGGATCATCATAGAGTATATGAAGTAAATACGGTCTGATTCTTGGACCAGAACAGGCTTTGGTGGACAAGAGTGAATATATATACCAGACTAATTCTTGTCACTAGATGTCGTCAAAATAGCCTGTTGACCCTCTTTTTTTCTTGAATGACCCACTTTATCGCCCACACACATACAGTTATCAGATGATATAATTTTTTATATTATTTTCCTTCCGATCTGGCAAATTCTACTCGAATTGACTCCTATAGCATAACGTGACATGATAAAACCTGATAGGCGACATTTGCATGTTACAGAGTAATGAAGTGTAAACCATTTTAAATTCGATCTACTGCTTTCGAATACATTGACAGCCATTTACTTAACGTATTACCCGTCGAACAGATAACTAATGAAAGAATTGAGAATTAAAGTTTCCTAATTCAATAAATAAGCAAAACTTGCGGATCTTCTTAAGAATAATTTTCTGTTATTGAAATATTTATTCTAGAAGAATTGGGACACTAAAAGTATGGTGGAAAAATTAAATTACGTATACCAATTCCATTTCAAATCATGCAAAATTTCAAGAAAAGGCTATGCCTTGGTGTCCAAATGATTTTTATTCGGATGTATCATTCTAGAGTTAATATAAACAAACATGTGTTTTACAGTGTATGCTTACGGGTGGATTTTTACATTCTCATCAGAGAAGGTATTAGATTTATGTAAATTTTGACCCCCCCCCCCTCTTCGGTTTTCCTTCCAAAATAGCTGGTTGACGAACTCGTCCTTTTTTCCGGCTGCAAAAAAGTATGCCAAAGCGCAATCCAATATGATCATTCTTCCAAAAGTTATCGAGTATACAGATTAAAGACTACAGACAGACAAACACCTTCGTAAAAATAGTTTTTTCTGACTCAGGAAGTCTCAAAACGTGGAGATTTCATTAAATCCGCAAATGTCAATTTTCACAAAAAACCAATACCTTCTCATTCAGAATGAGAATGTAAAAAATTTATTTCCAACCGAAAAAGTTGACTTTTTTATCATCAAAATAAATTTCCAATCTCTAAGGGCAAATAGTCTGGTAACAATGGAATTTTTTAACAAGAAGAATGATGAAATTCTATCGATATTTTTTCTGCCAAATAGTTGAATCATCCAGACAATAATACCAGTTATATGGGTGACAGCTCAATTTACAACAAAAAAGTTCATTCTGGACCAAAAGGAATCCATTCTTGAACAAGAAAACGGACTTTTCTACCATGAAATACAAAATTGAAGAAAAGAGTAGAATTTTCGACCGAAGAAGGATGGAATGAAACTAAGAACAGTTGCTTGTTCAACAAAATATTTAAATTTGCAAGTGATTGAGATGATTTTTCTGAAAAATAGTTAGACCTTCAACAAGGAATTTGATTCACAACCAAGAAAACTTAATTTCCGCTAAAGGAAAAACTATTTGCGAAAAGTTTGATTTTCAACCCAGAAGCAAAGCTTGATCAATATAGTTGAAAATTACAAAACATATAATTTTCAAACTAAACAGGTAAAATTAATGTAATTTAACCTGATATTATTCTAAGTTTCAACAAAAAATTTGACTTCCATTCAGAGAGAACTCGCCCCAGTAAGAAGCTGAAGCATCTAGAAAACTCTCGTTTCCTACATGTATAAAAGAGGAAAGTGATTGAGAAAAAATTCAAGTTTTCAAAATGGTTTTAATCAGTTTTCATTGACAAATTTCAGGATTCGCGTTTCTCCAATTTGAAATATTTTTTTCTTTATCGAATTAATTTCGCATTTAGGCCTCACTAGTGAAGGATAAAAATATTGAAACTATTAGAAACTTGATGATTCCTTGAACAGATCATATCAACATAACAATGTGAATTTCCGAAGAGTTGATCAAGTTTTATCCGCATTTTGGAATAGGTTGTGAACCTATTTTTTACGTAGTTTGAAAATGAATTTTGAATGCAAAAGAATATGAAATCAGTGTTTCAGGTTCGACCGAAAGTTAATTTATCAAATCTTTTTTTATATGTTCTAACCTTACTGAAACCATAGACCCCAAATTCATCTATGTACTGACCTTACTGAGAAAATAGACCCCAATATTCATCTACGTACTGACCTCACTGAAAACACAAACCCCAATATTATTCTATGTACAAACCTTACTGAAAACATAGATCCCATTATCCATAGATGTACGAACCTTACTGAAAACATAGACCCCAATATTCATCTATGTACTGACCTTACTAAAAACGTAGACCTCAATATCCATATATGTACGAACTTTACTCAAAACATAGACCCCAATATTCATTTATGTACTGACCTCACTGAAAACACAAACCCCAATATTCATCTATGTACGAATCTTACTGAAAACATAGACCCCAATATCCATATATGTACGAACATTACTGAAAACGCAAACCCAAATGTTCATATATGTACGAACCTTACTGAAATCATAGACCCCAATAAACATTTATGTACCTACCTTAATGAAAACATAGACCCCAATATTCATCTATGTACTGACCTAACTGAAAACACAAACACTTATATTCATCTATTTACTGACCATACTGAAAACATAGACCCCAATATTCATCTTTGTAGTGACCTTACTGGAAACATATACCCCAATATTCATCTATGTACGAACCTTACTGAAAACATAGACCCCAATATCCATATATGTACGAACATTACTGAAAACATAGACCCCAATATTCATCTATGTACTAACCATACTCTAAAAATGGACCCGAATATTCATTTATGTACTAACCTCACTAAAGACACACACCCAAATATTCATCTTTGTGCGAACCTTACTCAAAACATAGACCCCAATATTCATCTATGTACTAACCTAACTCGAAAAATGGACCCGAATATTCATCAATGTACTAACCTCACTAAAGACACACACCCAAATATTCATCTTTGTACGAACCTTACTCAAAACATAGACCCCCATATTCATGTATGCACGAACCTAACTCGAAAAATGGACCCGAATATTCATCCATGTACTAACCTCATTAAAGACACATACCCAAATATTCATCTTTGTACGAACCTTACTCAAAACATAGACTCCAATATTCATCTATGTACTAACCTAACTCGAAAAATGGATCCGAATATTCATCTATGTACTAACCTCACTAAAGACACACACCCAAATAT
>WSXT02017930.1:0-14282 GCA_011762715.2 Neuroterus valhalla
TTTAAAATTGACATTCAGGACAATACTTCTCAGGCTGAATCCACGCGTATCCCCTTTTGATCCGGAGAGGTTCAATTGGATTTTCAATTCAAAAAGAGAAATTTTCATCTAAATTTCGATTAATTTTAACGAGAAAAAATCAATTCTCCACTAAAAATGAAACAGTTAAATTTTCAGTTGAAGTAATTGATTTTCAACCAAACTGGTACATAGATTATCAAAGAAATAGTTTAATTTTCAAATTCAAAAAGCAATGTTCAACTAAATACTTGAATTTTTCACCAAAAAAAGATGAATTAATTTCTCAAAGTAATTACAATTTCAACCAGAGGTAAATTTGGAATCGAAATATTGCAACTTGAACATAAAAATTTGATTTTCAACAAACAAGTTCAAATTGCAAACAAGCAGTTGATTTTTTAACTCAAAAAAGGATGAATCTCTATCTCTTCTAAATCCAAATTATGATTATTTTAAAAAGTTCCCGTTCCATGCACAACAATTCCCTGTTCCAAGTGGAATTATACTTCTTCACTGAAACTCCCTGCCCTGAAATGAAAATTATAATTATTTTCTGAAATCCCCTGTCCCAAATCAGATAAATGAGGAAAAGCCAATAAAACGTGATGAAAAAATTTTTTTGAAAAAATGAAGGTAATAATTCCTTCTGTAGGTTTGAGCCATCATCGATTTGATTATCGAATTCGAGTCAGCTAAAAAAATCTCACAGAAAAACAGATTTAAAAGCGTTTTCCTCATAATGGCAAAAATTGAAAATTCTTCCTGACATGATGTATAGATATATTTAAATATTTTGAAAATTTTATTATAGGAACGTTACATTATTTAAATCAAATGATAAGATCTCTTTTTTATTCATAAAAAGAAAGCGGTAATTTCTCGTATCGTTTCGGTAGAATTTTAAATAGTCTACGTTGATTCAAGTGAATTTCTGATTTTTAAATTATATTCCCGGTCATTTCCCGATTTTCCGCCGGTCAATAAAATTCCCGGTCATTTGCCGAACAAGTCGTCACCCTATGGATATAATGTCCTTTTCAAATAATTAGAATATATCGAATTAGCAACTTTCGAACCTCAATCAAGGATAAATTGAGATTATCCTATGTCCTCATTCGATTTTCCTATCTATTTTATATTCCTTTAGGCATCAGATTACAAAATTTTTCTTCTCTAATCCCAGTTATTTCAAAATATAGACAGGTAGATACGTTATGTAGGGTGCAGTCTGATTATCAAAAAGAATTCAACAGGGAAAAGTCGTTTCACGTCTCACTTATTCAGATTTCTGCTTGCAGGTCTTCACGATCCTACGTTAGTCAGTGGTGCTATGTCGAAGGGTGGTCGAAGTCAGGGGACAACGGCTGCAGAAAGGGCAGGAGGAAGGAAAGGAAGGAAGGAGTCAGAGTAGGGTAAGAGGGGATAATTCCACGGTTAAATATCGGTAAAAATCAATACTATCTCTTTCCTCAGCGCACAGCCACCAACGGTTAATAATGCAAGTTATAAGAGAGAAATTATAGGCTAGACGTTTTCAATACCTAAAAATTAATTCCGCATTGTCTGATACCAAACTATGTGTTTTCCCGAATCATATGACATTTTCGCGAATCTGAATTCCATTAATAATCTATCTTTAATTTGAAGCTAAAGAGAAATTCACTTTTTGATGAATTTTTGAAATAGAAATATGTAATTGAATTCTTTCAAATAAAAATATTCACTTTCGAATTTGGCGCCATATCCAGAGAATAAGTTGCCAACTAATGACGTAACAGATCCGATGCTATTCCGGCACGAAATTTAAAATACAAGCTTATCTTCTTTTACTTCAAGAAAAGTATTTTCCTTTGATGAATATGTAATATCATCATCGCCTGATGATGTTATCATGCATTCTGTTATAGAAAGAATTCTGTTATAGAAAGGTTTCAAAGATTTTTTAAATTATCTGAGATCCCATCAGCTGTTATCAGCTAGTGGTTTGAGAAATAGCATTCTGAAAAGCGATTGCCCTATGGCTGTTCATTCGCATGCGACAAAGGAGACAGTTCACGTGTAACTCTGGGTCACACATTGAACTGTGACCGATTCATTGGTCTCTGGCAACCTAACCTAGTCTGCCTACAATGCGTGACAGAGCGACAAAGCCAGAGAAGCGACCTTTTCGACATCGGCAAACTCCGCGCACGCGCTCGCGTATCGTCATTAACGAAATTTGTACCTACATACCGAGGAAAAGCTCACAATATTTCTCTACGCGGGGATTCAATACCTTCCATGTGCATAGCTTATGTAAATGAAATTCATCCTTGCGCATTTGAATTGAACGATCAAAACATCGAAGTATGGAAAATATTTGTTATGAACTTGCAAATCCCTTCCCATCTATTATGTCTCGATTCTGATTTTATTTCTATCGTTTTTGTTTTTGTCAACGTGAACTTGTTATAATAGGATGAACTATAAATAAAAAAAGTGGAAGTTCCTACAGTGATTTTCCTTTCAAATTTTATCTGACAATTCCCACAAGATTGGAATTCTACGGAGAAAGCTTAAGACCACGACCTGAGACAAAACGGAAACGATTGGCATTTTCGAGAAACCTGACGTTGGATGCTCTACAAGGCTACATGGTTGTACACGCGAAAGTGTAAACGAAGATTGTGGACGCTCGAACCGACTCGACCTACTCCTACTCTTCCTCTAAGAAATATCCCTACTTCCGAAAGAAGAGTGTGGGGAAAGAAAGAGGGAGAAGAAACTGATTCGTGGTTCTCAATCCTAACTTTTTATCAAATTGTTTAAATAAATTATGGAACTTTTATTGTAAATTCCCATCTTCCTTACTTGAAAAAGTATTTTATAAATGTATTTGGATTATTTCGAGAGAGTTCAAACTATAATAAAAATATCTTTTCGATTAATATTAATAGTTATGATAGATGATAAAACATAAACAAAAGGAGTAGATAATGTCTTAGAGCCCACAGGTGAAATATTCTGAATAAAATGTTTCAGTGTTACGAACGTCATGGTGTTCGCGGTTGTATTAGTTTAGACTCATTAGAGTATTAGATAAATAGGCTTCTGGGATAGGTATTTACGTAATAGAGGTTCGATTTCTTTCAATTTGAATTTTTTAGAGTTATAAAAACAATATCATTTTCAGCAGGGTATTGTTCACTAGAACCATAGTTAAAGCTCCTCCGTTTGATGCTCTTCCTAGAATTTCGATTTTGGACGAGGGGGTCCAGAAGTTAGTGAGCGGGGCGCAGTAAGCGTATCGCTGTTCAGCAATGACGCACACACAAAGTGAACCGTTCAATCGCGCGGATGCATATTTCGCATTTATTTTCAAATACATGTGGTAAATTCTCTTTTCATTAATTAGTCTGAATGATTAAGGAAGGTACATCCTTTATGATAAGAAAAATCTACATTATTTGTACAAAATACAGTTAATTGATATTTTGTATTCCTGCTGCAAATCCTACATACGCTCGTGACTGTTTACGTTAGTTGGAGCAAACCCCCGCGCGTTAAGCCAAAGCCAGTGGAGGCCATGCCCGACACGTTCCTTGAATCGGGGTGCAGTCGACTCCATTCGTAAAATTTGACATTCTGTTCAAATTAGTATTCATTCCAAATAAACCTCGCTTTCAACACAAACTGAAATGGAGATAAACCCCACATTTTTATATTTCTTTCTTTGACCGATAAAACAATTAAATTGGATTCTATTCTATCTATTCTATTCTATTTAACCGACCCATGTATATCTATCTGAGCTCTTAGACTATATTCACAGCATGAATAAAAATCCACTCTATTGAACCAATTAACATTTTTGGTTTGACAAAACTTGTAAGAAGGAGCTGAGATAGATACAAATATGAAGCTCTTCTCGCGTAACAACATTTCATATCAACTTGTTGCGTGAATATCTTATTTAATTTTATGAATAACGTAAGAATAATCAGTACATATTAATTATCAAGCCTCAAAATACAATATCCTCGTCGGCTTCCGCTTTCGAAACACTCCTTGGCGACCAATGAAAATCAACTACGCCGTATACCGATCACTAGCTAAAGAGAGACGACGAAACCGAAAAGCCATGGACGTATTATACAGTACACGCATGGCTGTAACGCACTGTAGCAAAAGCACGAGTTCAGATCTCTCCTACACTTTTTCTCGTCCAGCCCGAATCCGCCAAGCGTTTGCAGTGTAGAGTGCGATAAGGTACTTCGCTCCAAAATTGAAAAAATATAGATAATTGATGAACACGACGCCCACAGTAAGAGCCGAAACGTAACGTGCAATGATCAAAAAGATTTAAACATCTTATATCGTTTTTGTTCTTTATACTTGGACCGTAAAAAGGAAAGAAAGTCAACCATTACTCTAATTTCAATCTATTACATAAAAAATGGTCAGACGCCTCCGTATATCAATGATAGGGCACTCGACCATCGAGAGGTCCTGGGTCCGCACCCCGCGTAGTCAAAAGCGTTTAGTTTTTCACACATTTTGACATCAAAGTTTTTATAAGGACTTCCGAATATAATCGAGCCTCAAAAATTTGGAGAAAATTAATATTTTTTATTACAGGAAATATCGGATATAGCCGAGCATTAGAAACATCATTCTGACCCCAAGGACGCAAAAATTGTGCTGAATTGAGGAATAAGACTATCAATAGATAGAGCTGCAAATGAGAATAACGTTTTATCCTAATCTTGGAATATACATAAATTATAAATATTAATTTCCAGCTCTTCGATGAATAAGGAATAATATAAGAAATGTTTGTGGATTGAAGTACTTCATTTTAAGGAATTTGATACTTGGAATCGAAATGTAGAGAAAATTTCTCCATGTGCTATCAATCAAAGTATCGTGATTATGGAAATTAAAATACGAGAAACATGAGAACCATTGCATTCCCTCCTCACCAACACGGCGTGGCTAGGAGGGTTTCGGGAGAAAGAGGGGGAAGGTGGATCGCGTACAATCCTTCGCAAAATTCTTTGTAACCCTCTCTGTACAATCAGTGATAAGAATAATTTTTTTTGTTTATCAATTCTTGATAACAAAATTCAGAGCAGATTCAGACTTCAATCTCGTATTATTATTGTACTAGGGCATTATTCAATTTGAAGTTAAGTGTTTTAAATCAAACTCTCCACTTATTTTATAAATTGAACAATTCACATGTTTACTTCTTTCGTTTGCAAATTTTATATACCTTCTTTTATTTGTACACAAAAATGCAAGTGAAATTCTAGACGATTGAAGCTTCTATTCAAGAGATTTTATACAGTGTTTAATACATAAAAACCACTTCTGAGAACTCTAAATAATATTTTGAAAATCTATTCATTTCAGCGGGCAGCATGCACCCACTAAGAGGAATTCGCAGAGACGTAGGTGAACATAATCTCAACCTTCTCTCTATGCTCAACCGCCTCTTATTTCAAAAGCTTAAAAACTGATATTTCCACTGTTTTGGGTTCTATAAGAAAAGAGCGATTTCGCATACCTGTAGAGTAAACGCCACAAAGGCGATTTTGGAGGAATTGAAAGAACAAGTAAAGACCTCTGGCTAATGAACTGATGTAACGTACATAACATAACCTCAATCAACTTCTTAGATCATGTTGAATTATGTAGTTTAAGAGTTAAAAGTTTACTAGTTTAAATACTAGTGTAACCGAAAATGAGCAAATATTACTTGCATGAAAATGCTTACAATTCTTCCCGAGAATGGCGCTAGTGAGACGAATGCAGATATTGCCACCGTCTATTTTGTCATCATGACAACACGCTTACAGGAACGGCGCCGGCGGCCATTTCTGCACATCTCTCACAAGCGCCTATCCTCTATGAAATCTAGCATTCAAATGCTAGATTGTCGGAAAAGGGCTCGTTTTTAGTGGCGTAAATGTACAGGACTTTGGTCTCCTCATAAATATTCTCAACGTCTTAAACATTTGCTCTTCTCCCTTCCTTGTCGCACAATGTACTATGTGCGCTTTTCAGAAAATTTTCGAACCCGTATACTAGTTTCGATCTAGATTCGCGTATAATTTTGATAATCTCGATCCAGGAAGTTCATAAACAGTCGCATTTTTTTTCATCCCCCGGTTTTTATCTCAGTTTTTTTCATCCATCCGGAAAATTTCCCATTCCGTATACTAGTTTCGAAGTAAACTTTTCCAAACTACATTTTCAATTCCCATGAGTCTCAGTATTCCGCGGTGATTTGTCAGAAACCCGTTACCTGCATTCCGGTGTAGTCACCTGAATGCAGTTAATGGGTGGCAACTCAAGGGGCTTATCCGATTTGTAGTTACGGTGTTCTTCCAAATCAGAGCAGTATTTTTTTACACGTGGTACCGATAAGCTATTATTTCATGCAAAATCTCGGGGCCGTAGCTAGAATAGTTTCCTTTTACAGATGAGTGGAGGAACTTTCGAAATCAAAATATCAAAGATGACAATGCTATAAGGCCTTGTGATACTAACCTTCAAAATAATTTTTCGGACATATTTTTTGCAACAACTAACTTCCACAAGAATTGAGATATGGAGTTGGAATTTTGAGAAATCAAATAGAAGGTACTAGTAAATTTTTGGATAGTACTAAATTTCTGCAAATGCAAACAGAAATTTTTCAAAAAAAGTTTCACCGAGATTGTCCAGGAAGTTCACTAGTTACCTTGAGCATTAACACGAGTACAAATAATATTCTGATACTTGATTGTTACTATTTTTGGAAGGGAACAGAAGGTTTACTTAGGAAAAGAAAGATGTTATGATAAAATTGTCTATTTAACAATAACTATTCAAAGTTTGGTTCTTGCTTTCTCTTTAGATGACAGTTAGAATTCTTATTCAATCCTAATAATGTAGGGACCATTTTATTCCTTGAACGATTTTATACAAATCTCTTTGATGCATTTTTATTTATTAAATTGGACTTAGAAATCTAAAATTGTTATTTTTTTATAGACAATATCCATCTTCAATCCAGTTCTTGAAATAAAAACGTACCAAAGAGATTTGTAAGGGATCTTTCAAGAAATAAAATGAGCTCGACGACATGAGAATTGAATAAGAATATTGCAATATTTACCTACAAAGAAAACGGAAACACATAACTCAAAATTAGGGCTGGAGCTACGCGTGTCAATGGTGTGGAGCATTCCAAAATCCGGATTTTGACCCACGTGGAATTCCACACCCCGAATTTCGGTGTAACTTGTAGGGCAATGGGAGTATTTTCCATTATTTAATGAACTATTTTTAACAATACTCATTTCTTAACTCAAGATAGCCAACATATTAAATATCATTTAAAGGTCGTGAGCTCCTAACCTAGATAATTTTAAACCGAAAAAATGCCCTAGAGTCAAGGATCGACAAGGAAACATACAGTAGGAATTAATAGGCAATCAGGCACTCACCCTTGGTCCATTCGATCAACACCACCAGGTCCCATCATCGCAGGATGCCCAGGGCCCATGGGTCCGCCCATCGGATGTCCACCAGGGCCGAAAGGACTTCCCGGAGGCATTCCATATTGTGGTCCACCAAAGGGTTGCCCGGAAGAAGGGAAATGCGGATTTCCTCCCCCAGGAGGTGCGAAGGGAGGACCTGACGATCCAGGCCGACTAACAAACTGCGGACCTCCAGACGGAGAGCCAAAGGGACTTGGGCCAGGGCCATTGAAAGGTGGTCCTGAGTTGTTTGGCGGAGGTGGGAATCCTCCCGAATTAGGAGGTGGACCTGGTCCTGGAGTAGAGGATCCACTTGGTGCTGGAGAAGCGGTGTATTGAGGTGTAGCGGAACCTGGCGGAGGACCTTGATAAGAGGGTGCTCCTGCTGGACTTCCAGCTCCGCCAGGAAAAGGGCTCGGACCTTGATAACCTCCTGCATTATTAGGAGGTCCTCCTGAATTATTGTAGGGTCCTTGAGGTGGCCCTCCGCCCTGGCTTACGGAGTTGGGTGTATACGGCGATGCCTCCGAGCCAGGCGGTGGGCCCTTCCAAGAGGCTGGGGTTCCTGGGTCCTCCAGCGTGGTGGTGGCAGCCAGAGGCGTATTCAGGCGGTTACAACCTGTCACATAAGAATCATATTTTCAATTTAATTTCTTATTTTTCCATTAAAAACTTTTTGATACAAACTATTCAAATTAGATTCAAATCAAAATATGGAAAAATGATTTCCTACCAATATTATACGAATGAGAAATTTCCATATGAAATCAACATTTCGCATAATCAAAGACAAATGTCTAGTGAATTCTGGCACATCAAACTTAGAGCCTATTAATGTAAACAAAAATTCTTCGGATTTTTCTAAATATTCAACGCGAAATCATCATTTGATAAAGATGTAAGAGAAGGTACTCTGCTAATGTGTTACTTCTTCTTTTTTTTACCAATGAAGTAGTTTGAATAAAAATATTATTCGTATAATGAATATTAGAGCATACTTCCTTTCGCATTCTGATGAAAATGTATGCAAGGATTTCCGCCAAAGGTTATCATGAATTAGCTTATCACTTCTTATGATAGAAAATATTCTTTTTAAAAAAAATCATAAAAAATATTTATCTTATTGTAGATATCATAAATATACGTATATTGTGAGTTAACACTTTATTTCTCTGAAATAAATATTTTCCAAAAAGAGATGTATTCTTGAAATATCTAAACTTTTTTGTAGAATATTCTTCTCTCTGAACATTGAAATGCAAAAAAAAACTCCTAGGCTTATGGCCTAGCTGAAGTATATAATATTTCAGTTAATGAAATCAATAAATTCACGTATTCTTCGTGACTTCTATTACATACGTCCATACGACTATGGTAACGAAAATGAACTATCATATTTATACATTTTTAAATGTTCCTGTGTTCTCAGATGAAACTTTTGAATCAAAGAAAATGTCTTACGAAAATAAAGGAATAATAATTAGATCCAATTATCATTTCAAGGAATTTGAAAAGTTACCTGATTTAAAATCAATTCTGCTCTTCATAGTGAAAATATGCAGTTAAACTTTCAGAATCCCATCAAACAATTTTGAGAGATCAAGTTACGGTATAAAAATCAAATACAACTTAATTGAAGGATATCGCTTCTTTGAAGATAGTCTCCAAAATTACTTTATAGGTTAGAAATAACAACACGACATAGAACCATTTATAGAAAAAACAAACCAATAAAAAGCCTAATACTACAAATAATGAAGATCATAGGAACCAGAAATCGTTTGTAACAAGAAAGCTTAATTAGCACAAAAAGATTGTTTGGTGTCGGATTACTATCATACTATTGTAGCATAGGTTATGTCACCTGCGTATGTATACCTGCATCTATTAGGTATGAGATGTAAGGATTATGTGAATTGGATTTATTTGGAACAAAAATTCTTCAAGTATAAAAAAAATTAACATAATAAAATTCCTATAAACTCAATTATTTTGAAAAAAGAATCCAAAATTCTAAAATCTAATCACCATTGTTTGTCCCATTCGCCTTCATTTCGCCAGTAAAGGGCTCATTCCACTTTTCCGATCACCATCCGTGATAAGGGTAAACACAAATTCAAACACTATAAATAATTCCACGTACAGAATCGCATTCAAATCAGATTCATCAAAATAAAATGCTGAGTGCAGGTTATAGCAGTCCACTGTTGTCTCGCAAAATGAGGTTATGTACCGGCGACCTAACCTATAATCACAACGCAATTCGCGAGTCCCAGGGTCATTTAAGCATACTTGTAACCTCCTTCGTTCACAATTTTTCTCCCTGTTCACCAAGTGCAGTCTTTTGACGTCGATCGCCATGCGAAAACGTCAATCTTTTCAACAGCAACGACTCGTCCATAAGACGCGTTGCCGGCATTTTAGCCCAAGATTACTCCCTTCTTTTGCAGTTCTCACTTCCACTGAAACATCCACCCTCGCATTCTCATCGAAGCACAAAAAACACACTAACATCGCACCACATCGCACCAACTTTATTCGTTTCCCCGTCACATTACAAAAATTTCACGACATCCCAAACACACAAGTGAATGGAGCGAGAGAGAAGCGCGAATAAACACCACCGAAGTCGACACAACGACCATCCAGGAACGTACATACAAACAGGGGCACCACTTCACAAATCTCGACTATTTATCTAAAAGTTTACAATTATTTTAATTTGAGTAATATTCAAACAAGGGAGTTTTAGTAGAAGCACTGGAAAAAAATTGCAATAATTGCATACCTTTTCGTGAATAATCTAATTATCGAAAATCACTTGATCACAATATTTGAAAATAAATTTGATTTAAAATGAAATTTTGAAGCCCATTGAGGTTAAAATTTGAAATCGAAATGAGGGTTATATATATTTCCGTTGATCAGTAGCTACTAATTGCGAGTAAAAGGTCGCTCATTGTGCGACAGCTCTTCTCGGTGGCGTTTCAACTTTTTTTTTCTGCCTTTTTTTTTTGAAGACGATTTTCACTCACACGCGAGGGGGAGCTTCACACGTACACATGTGCGTCAGGGGCGTATCAATATCGGGCTGGAGCCTTGTGAAGCCCAGGTGAGGTAACTCCAGGCAACACCACGTGTTCGACTCTATCCGCGCCCGACTGTCAACTGGATCTCTTTCTCGGCCGCCGGCAACAATTGTTATTCCGCGTGAAGCCGCCGACAAGCGCTGCCATTTTTAGCGGACTCGTTGCATGCTTCGTACCCTCCCTCTCGTAAACTATGCAAAACGCACCCCCGTCCAGCGGAAAACACACCCGTGGAAAGACCCTTCCAGTACTTTTGTCGCTTCGGCACTATTTTTTGCTCCCTGGGCTGTAACGATCCAAAGCTCAAGTCTAGGACCTCTAGTTTTTATTTTTATTAGATGCCGCGCACTAGTTTAGAGTAGGAAAATTAATTAGGCCTCGGTGCATTGAATTTGGAAGTTTGATTGATATAAATAGATGTTTTGAGGGAGAAAATTATTTTTCATTTCTCATTGACTAGATTCACTAGATTGCTAGTGCTGAAGGGGTTGGTAGTGACGCCTGTTGCATGCCGGACAGGTAACGCGTTACGCGACGTCAATTTTCGTGAGTTGAGGTCGATGCGCTGCGCTCAGCGCTATGCAGCAGAAATTATTCAACTCGCGGAATATCAAGCGGGAAAAGTTGTAGGAGAGCACTTTCCACCAGTTCGACCGCGCAACACCGTATACTTTCTGCTACCACATCGCGCCATTGCGCAGTCTGCGCATTTTTACTAGGAGTCGAAGGGGATTCCATGCTGGACTCAACAAAACCAAATATTCATCTCACGAATTTCTTTTGAATTCATGCAACTTTTTGTGGATAGTAAGATTCATTTCTGTGTGAATGATTCTTTTACGAGTTATTCAAACGGTGTATGATTATAATACCTTATATATCAAACTTTCCAATACATTATTATATGAATTTCCAACCGGATATCGCATTTCGTGTGAGCGGAGTTCATTGGAAGAAAAGTGTGAATGCACAGGTTTTTGAGGTTATCCTGGAATAGTTAATTGGCTTCAAAGCTGGCTTTATGCATTATTTTTAAAAAATTTTCTCATTTGTAATTTCTTTTAAAGTTCAATCTTCTTACGAATCCCATATTTTTTCATTTTTTCTCAGAACTATTTAAAAGTAAGTAATTGCCAGAGAAAAAAAAATATTTTTCATTATGGAATTCGACTAAAAAATTGAAAAAATACGCAAAACTCTCCAATTATATAAATAATGTTCAAAGTAATTTTTGTTTCATAAGAAAAGGCAGTTGTGATTACAAAGAAACAAAATCTAAATAAATTGATGATCGGAAAAATAATCCACGCCCATCATTTTTGTTTAAATATCGACAATCAGTCTAGAATTATAGATATATCTCCTCTGATGTAATATTAATTTTGTTCTAAAAGAATTATTAGAAAATGAAGCAGTTCTGGGAGCTTCAGCTTTTAGTTTAAACGAGGTACGATTTCAAGAGCCTTAATTTTATATCATTTTAATTAATCTCTTGCTATTGAAGGGTGCCTCTGAAATCTACAGCCCTGAACAGGAGCTGCACCCCCAACCGCAGCAGCACTGCACCTCGCCACAGTTCCTGTTTTTCCGTCACTGTTGCACTTTTACTGAAGGAGAAAAAAAGGAAAGCTCCATTATAGTAGTTTTTATTTAAATTCTGAAAATTTAGGGAAGGAATGAAGAAATTTCGGGATACAGGAAGCTAAATCAGGAAAAGGGAATTACAGGGGTGGTATTTTTGTACAAAGGTTTTGGGATTGTATGCAGGGCGCTTTTTTCTCGCGTCGTTTGAAAGTCTTCCATCGCGGGGACTCAACACTCGTGACAGTGTCACCCTAAAAATCAATAAGGTTCACCTCCGGTCCTACCCACATCCCCCGGTTTACTCCAGGAACGTACTTAGGGGGTCGGGGGTCACAACGACGGCTGGCCGGGTCGTCATTCTATTCGAAGACTTTTCAAGAGCGGGTTCGGACAGAACTATTTTTCTCATGTCGAACTGCCACCGTTGGGGTCGACGCTAATTTTTGAGAATAAGATAGATGATTTAGTTTTCTTTTAATTTACTTTTGCACTATTTTCTTTAAGTGGCATTTGTAATAAAATTAGTTGCGAATTCAATTATTTAAAATATTGTTTATATCTTCATATTTTACTTCCAACGCTCAGAGGGTGGATTTTTCAAGATTCGCATACACCTAAAAAAAAAACATCAACTTTTGTAAGAAGTTTTGTTGTGAACTTTTAATAAAGTAATCGATGGTGGCGCCGCTTCACAGTGGCGCACGCGTACAACTTTCAAGTTTGTAATTCAACTTATTCACAATACCTTGACTGAAATTTCAAATTACATTTTGTAGCGTGAGTTGTTCTAAAATCACAAACATTTTTAAACAGTAAAGATATAAGAATAATTGAAAAATGTAAATAAGGTATCATAAAAATATCATGAAAATCCTTACAAAATGTGCTCCATATGAATAGTATTTGCATAAAAAATATAAGGCTCGAATGAGAATGAAAAATTAAGGGTTAAAAAGAATTAGATACCAAGCATTTATTTTTTAATTGAATCAAAAGATTCGAACTGGATAAAAGTAAATATCTATTAATTAACAATAAGCTATGCACTCTCTGAATTGTCGAGAATGCACTGTTCATCTGCAGGTTCAGTATTCTGATATTTATCTCTTCTGCGTGTCTCGATAACCCACAATCCGGGGTCAACGAGCCTGCCTTGACCATATTTATAAGATGCACAAATCATGCGTGTTTTGATGCGCACTTTTAAATGCAACAAATTTTTCATCTTAAAAAATTATTTCTACCAGCTGTTATAAACTAATTTTCTTAATCAGCTGGATTCATTAAATTCTTTTTTTTCTTGATTTGATCTACCTGGGTGGAAATTGTACAATGTGAAGTAACACACCAGAACTTGCAAAATTTTTCGAGTAATATTCAAGTAGTAGATGAACAAAAGAAGATACAAATTTACAATGCAGTTGACATGGTAACCATACCTTACGTTTTGGTAAGCTTCACCCTTTTGAAGATAATTTTTGTTGCAGGTGAAACTTACCCTAAAATCAGGAGAAGATTACACTTGGTTTTATTGTGTTACTGACCCAGTAAATTTATTCCTAATGGGCTCAATATTGACTCGTATTGCTATTCACTTGGTACTACATATTGGGGCCAGTGTCACTGCCTGGTCCCGCACCAGTTATTGGCCAGCAGTATGTTAGTAAAGACCATACTTATCATTAGGGGGCTTTCCAGAATCTAGTAATGGGCCAGTATATGAAATTATAATTTCCAACTTGAGAATAATTTATAACTATCGCTCTATGGTTTCCCAGAAGCTGTCTTACGAGAATAATAACCACAGATTCCGGAATATAATCCAACTCCAGAATGAATCATCGAATCCAGAACGAAAATGAGCCTCCAATTCAGGTACATTAGTATATTGTGCATCAAGTGCACCAATAACTCGCGAGAGAAATACGGCTGAGGAGATCGTCGAGAGTTTTGTGAACACAGCCAATTTTTATAAATAAAGCTTAATATTATAGAATCAATTTTTGAAATTGAACTTTAATATGTATCTGTAATAATAATATTTTCCTATATCACAAATCTATTACTTTTCAAGATTTAT
>WSXT02017941.1:0-11636 GCA_011762715.2 Neuroterus valhalla
CTATTGCAAAATGATTCAACTTTTTTTCAAGAAAATAAACTTCATTATCGAGTTGATTGATCCTAATATTTATATCTGTGATCTCAATCTTAAGTGTTTTAATTTTAAAATCCATACAAAGTTTACGATAATGAACCATAACATACCATAACATACCATCTACGTATTATTTACTCACTGATCAAAAACTCAACATCTAACAATAATTATCATCAAAAACTTTTTTCTTTCTAATATCCGTTAGAAATTCCGTCACTCATTTTCGTGCATTTGACCTTTTAAAAGCTCGTTTTAGGAAATCCGTTAACACTTCAGCACCTTATACTAATAAATTCGAAAATATCGAAGATTGAAAAGAATTTTACCAACAAAGTTTAAAAATGCTCATGTTTGAATTGTTTCAAATGTATTTCTCGAGTATATGAGCCTCAAAGGATACATTTGCCAAAAGACAAAAAAATATTATTTGAAAAACTTCCTTCTTCTGCTATTGTTTCCTTGAAGTCTAAAATTCTTTTCTGATGTATTTTTTTATAATTGAGAACACACACATAATCAGAATGTTTTTGAATCTTAGCGAAGAAGATTAAATAGTAATAAACATGAAAACAAATAAAAAGCAATCGTTATACACGAAAGTAACGTTATCATGAAAATTCAATTGATTTTGGTTGAAGAATATAATATTATATTTTTGGTGAAGAACTTATCCGTTTTTAATTCGAAATTCCATTTTGCTGAAGATTCGTCTTTTTTTGGTTTACTTTAACCATCTTATATTTGAAATAAACAAACTTTTTGCTTGAAATGTCGACTGTTACGTTTTTCATGCAGAACTCGCATTTTTCAATCGAAATTCAATTATTTGGATGGAAATTCAAATCCTTGGTTGGATGTTCTTCTTTTTCGGTAAAAAATTAATCTTTCTTGGTAAAAATCCAGCAATTTTGTTGAAAATGCATCATTTTTACTAGAAATATTAGGAATTTGAAGCGCTCCAAATTGAATTTATTATAGAACCCACATTGATTTTATTCAAAAGAATTGATTTTTCTATTTCCCTATAACATCTCCTTATTCTCCTGCTTCACAGCATTTAAGCCTGTTCAAAATTGACAAAAAAGTCGTTTAAGAGACATTTAAAATTGCTATCATTAACCGGTCATTTCCGTTTTTTTCCCGGTCATGTTTTCCATTTTTCCCGGTCAACTAAAAGTAGCATATTCATCTTTGTCGCAAAACGCAAATATTTATTTCCATTCATGACGTTCATTACAAACATCCTTTAACAAAACAGATCAAAAATTGCAAAATGATCTAATTTTGAAAAAAAGACTCAAATTTTCCACGGAAAAATATCATTTTTTTTACAAAAGTTGGAACAGTTAAACTTACAATTGAAAAAATCAATTTGCGATAAAAAAAAAAAAAAAGATTTTATTTTTCAACCAAAGTGATGAAGTTCTAAATAAAATTATGAATCTTTAACTGGAACAGTTTAAATTGCAAACAAAGAAGATGAACTTTCAACTAAAATGATATGTAAATATCTAACTAGGCCACTTCAATTTTCAAGCATGAAAGTGAATAATCAAACAAGGAGATTAATTTCCAAATAGAAAGATTAATTTTCTACCGAAAAATACAATGTTTTAACAAAATAGTTGAATTTTCAACTGAAAAAGTAATTGTTTCAGACTGAAGATGGAAAAGTAAGATTTTTAGTTTGAAACCCCAATTTCATATCAAACAAGTGTTTTAAACTGAAACTGAGAATCATCAACTGAAAGAGGTCCATTTTCAAACAGATGGATTAATCTTTAGTATAAATATATAAATTATTATAAATCAAAATTTGAATACTCAAATTTTAAATTTAACGAAACAATCGATTTTTAACTTCAACTATGGAATTCGAAATTGAAATAAGTTAAATTTTCAGTTGAAAAAAAATACCTATATAAAAAAAAAAATTAGCTTGTAGCGAAAAGAAACTGAGTTTCAAACAAATCGATTATCAAGAAAAATTATGAATCTTCAAATAAAATTGTAGATGTTTAACTGTCATAGGTAAATTTAAAAACCAGAAAGATGATTTTATACCTGTATAATGAAACATCCACTAGAATACTTGAAATTCTGACTACAAAATAATTTTAAACCAAAAAATACAATTTTTCAACAAAATGGTTGAATTTTGAACTACAGAGATATACATTTTTAACCAAAAATAGAATAGAAGGTAACATTTTTGGCTTAAAAATAATTTTAAGCGAAATATAAGAGTTTTCAACAAGATAAATTTTCGACTGATATGAAAAATATTAAATTGTTCAACTTGAACTGTTAACCGTAAAGAAGAAGTTTCGAATCAGAAAAGCAACTTTCGAAGAAAAAGATAATTTTATACGAAAAATCTTTTTTTACAACAAAATATGTGAATTTTCAATTCTAACTAATTGAATTTTGAATCCATGAAGACGAATTTTTATCAAAATAGTTGAATTTTGAACAAGAAAAGATCATTTCAACTGAGGATGAAACAGTTGCATTTCCAGTTATAGAAATTAATTTTCTACCAAACTGATGAATTCTCAGGTCAAATAAGAAACCTTAAACCGGAATAAATGTATTGTATATAATGCGAGAAAGGTGAATTTTCAACCATAAGCAGTAATTTTTTACAAGAACGGCGAAATTTCAAAAAAGTAAATAAATTCTCGAAGAAATAGTTTAACTCTTAAATTAAAAAATCAATGTTCAACTAAATACTTGAATCTTCACTGAAAACAGATGAATTGATTCGGAACAAAGTAGTTACAATTTCAATCAGAGGAGGATTTCGAAATGAAATAGTGCACCTTCAACAAAAAAGTGTAATTTCCAACAAAAGAATTGAACTTTTCGCCAAGTAGTTGGTACAAAACTATAATTATTTTCTGAAATTCCCTGTTCCAAGTCAGATAAATGAGGAGAAAGCAAATAAAACTTGGTAAATACAATTTTTCCGAAAAAATTGAGAAAATAATTCTTTCTGTATGTTTGGGCTCCTCATCAATTCGATTTACGGAAAATTTTGAATTGTATAGGTTAAGTCGAGTAATTGTTAAGTCGGTCAAGTTGCCACTCTAGTCTTTTTTTCAAATTCCTTTTCATGATGCTCGAAGAATGAATTGAAACTTCGTAAAAACAAAAACAAAAAATAGGTTAGAATTGCCGATTTTTTGTGTTTCAGGGAATTTTTCACATTCAAGGGAAAAACAGCAATTAGGTAAAAAAGAAGACGAAATGTGATCTCTGATTTTCTGACCTGAAACTGCCGGTGAGGTCGCTAACACCTGGTCTCAATAGGAACTGGGTTAAGAAGTTGGCACCGCAGCTTATTAACTTCCTCGTGAAATCCCACCCGTAAACTCCACCATCTCCAGCGTATCTCGTCCCAGTTACTACATCGAAATCTTTCTCCTTCTGCTTCTTGATCATTTCAGGAATAAACTTTGGCTGAAAATGTATTTTGTTGCTATTAAAATTATCGAAAAATTGTTCAAATTTGATTCAGATGGCTAATTTCAGAAATAAAAAAATACATGATGCGACAAATCGGCGTCCATAATTATGATGTAATTCCCTGTTGCATGTTTTATTCCGTGGAGATAAGCTGTTCCGAGACCCAATTTCTTTTCTCTGGGTCTAAGGACGATTTTCTCTTTTCCATAAAGTATCTGAAGTTGTTGGGCCATCTCCAATGTGCCATCAGGTGAACCATCGTCTATTATGATTATTTCGAAATCCAAGTCACTGAAATGAAACATTTTATTGATAAACATGTTTCTATATTGGTATTGGATTAAAAGTTATTTGAAATGCAGATTTTAGATGTGAGAGATTTTTTGCTAATTTTAATTCGGAACATTTACATAATCAATGTTTCTTTTCATCGAAACCCAAATCCGACAAGTTTGAACGTTTTATTGTGAAAAATATTCAAATATATACAAATATTTCAGTTCTGAATAAAATAGATAAATAATTAACTAAATAGCCTGATATATAGTAGAAAATAGTAGAATTTTCATCAAAACAATCAAATTTAATAACGTAATTGAACTTTTAACCAAAAGAATAACTTTCAAGGAAGCAGTGAAATTTCGAACCAAAAAAAATAGATATCCTACCAAGAACATCAATGTTCTAAAAAAGACGAATCTTCAACAAAATTGTTAAATTCTGTAAAAAAAAGGTGAATCTGGGAAAAAAATGAATTTTTAACATATTGTTCATACATATTTTTAATATTGTTCAACCGAGTAGTTGAATATTTACCCGAAAAAAATCAATTTTCAACCAAACAATTAAACGTCCAACTAAAAAAATTAATTTTTAGATTCTGCTCAAAACTTAAATTTTCAGATACATAGTTGATACATAGTAGTTAGATACTTTAATTTTCTACCAAACTGTTGAAATTTCTAGCGAAACAAAAAATTTTAATGGAACAGTTCGATTTTCAATCGGTAGATACGAAGTTCCCAGAAGGAAGTTAATTTACAACATAATAGAGGAGTTTTCAACGAAAATTTAAAATCATAAAAAAAAACCAAAAAAATGAAAAATAAAGTAGTTCAACTTTGTACCAAGCAGTTTATCCTTCAGACAGAAAAGACAAATAATGGAGCACGGAGTGAAATCCTAAAAAAAGAAAATTTGTTGTCAACCATACGTTTGCATTTTCAACGAAAGGAATTTCCATACAAGTAGATAAATTTTCATCCAAAAAAGATCAATTTTCAACATAAGAGTGTAACATTTAACCAAAAAGTTGGATTTTCAACCGTACAGATTATTTTAAAATCTAGAATAATAATTCTTTACCAAAAAGTACAAATTATCGTCAAATGACATCTGAATTATTCTTAATTTTTGTTTGAATAAATTATGAGAATCTACAATTTGCAAGCAAGTTCGTAAATGAAAAAGTTTTTTTTTCAATTCTGTTTTCACATAGAAAAAACTTTGTAGTCTTACCAGTTTTGAATATTTAAAAATAATTTAATGAGACAAAAATAAGAGAAACGTATTTGGAACGTGTTCGAAATTTAAAGGTAAACAAACTGAATCTTAAATTCACGATAACATTGAAAGCGACCGGACAAGAATTTTAATACAATGGATCAAATTAAGTTTCACTTTATTAAAAAGGTACAAGAAAACATTCATTTGTTACATGCTCATGAATACCTTTATCAAAATACCGAAAATGGGCACTTAACAGTTTAAAATCGGCTAAATTATTTGAGGTTATGTTGACTTACCACTTGTTCAGATATTTAACAATGAGCCAAATAATAATTGGCAAATTTTCGACCTCATTGTAAGTAGGAAGCAAAATTGAATATTTATTGTCTTGCCTTATCTCTTCCAAATCATTTTTTTCACTCATCCCGACTCTTCTCGTTGTCTCTAGTCCTTTTGTGGTTTAAGTTGAAAAAACCACAGCTGTTATTTAAAACACTTTAACTCTTAGTTTACAACAGTTTATTTTATTTAGAAATAAGTAAAACATTGATGTTTAAAAAACAATATTTTACTGTAAAAAGGACACGTTTGTTGCAAGCCCCAGAGCACCCAGAGTGAATTATCTCGTTTTGTAGGTTAGCCGATAGAGGTCGCCTTCGAAGTGACACGTGGACGTAGAAATTAGGATCTAATTGGAATCAATTGACAGCTGTCAAACTAACAATTTAACTCGCTGCTTTTGGTAAACAGAAAGCTTTTTCAATATGTTTCAAGTTGTTGTTTCTTGAAAAAGTTTCCCTCAATGTAAGGAAATCGAAAATTTATCATTCTTCGTGCATCTATATGCGTTGAGTTATGATTGTTCATAGCACGGTTTATAGAATGATGTATACGATTTGCTTCTGATTCTGCGAGAAATTATTTTTCTCGCGTGCGCAAAAGTAATACGTATTTCTACTAAAATTTAGAAATATGGGAAAAACTACGCGAGTGGTTGTTTGTGGAATGAAAGGAGTAGGTAAAACTGCTCTTCTCGAACAGCTGATATATGGAAATGTTACTCCAAAAACGGTGAGTTTTATAGGTTACGTTCTCTTTGTTGTCTAATATTTGCTATTATAACACGCGGTTATTTTGGTTACCTCAAGAACATTGACTATTCTTTATTTTTCAATGCAAATTCGGATACTGCTATTCAAAATAAATATAAAAGAGCAATTGAAGCAAGAGGAGAGGAAATAAGTACCAACAACAGAAAACTAATATAGAGATATCATAGTCGACATTTCAAACAAAAAAGATACAAATTTGGAATCAAAAGCAGTAAAATTTAACGAAAAAGGACGAGTTTTCAACAAAATAGTTGAATCATAAACCAAAACAGATTGATTTATTCACCGAAAAGTTGAGTTTTTTCTTCAAACAAAAGTAGAATTCACTACCAAAATAGTAGGAATTTTTGATGAAATAGATGAATATTCAATGAAACAACTAATTTCTTGAATAAAAATAATGAGAAGAAAGTGTAGTAAAGTTTAACCGGATATTCGAATTTTCAAACACTAATAGTTTTGTCCATCAAAAATGAGGAATTTAGAACAATATAGTTAAATTTTCAACCAAAGAAATTAATTTGAGTTGTTAGTTCAACTTTCAACCAAGTACGTAGTTGATTTTCTAAACAGAAAGATGAATTCTTAACGAAGAATATTGTAGTTGGTATTTTAACTTGAAATGATAAAAAAAGTGTATTTTCTAATCAAGAAGTTGCTTTTGATCAGAAAATGTGTAATTTCTGCTAATATTAATAATTTTCCAAACCAAAAAACCGAATTTTTAACAAAAAATATAGATTTTTAAACAGAAAAATGATTCTTTGACTTGTATAATGAATCTTCAACCAAAAAATATGAATTCTCAACAAGAGAGTGTATTAGTTGATACTTCTAACAAAAAAGATTTAAATTTTGAATGATAAATTTGGATTCCACAAAAAAAGATCTAACCCGAAAATTTGTATAAAAAAATTAAATTTCCCAAATTTCAAAAACGATATAGTTGAGTTTCCAACGAAAATTTTTGAGTTTTATGCTTCAAAACACGAATTTTGCAATAAGCAGTGAAATAGTTAACACGAAAATATGAATATTCAACAACAAAGCTAATTATTCCACCCATTTGTTTATTTGAGAAACTAAAAAACGCTAATCTTAATAAACTCGCAAATTGTATCCAAATTCGAATTTTTGAAATGTTCATAACCTTAAATTTCACCATTTAAAAGTGGATGATAAAATTTTTTTCCTTCATTTAAAAAGAATGATAATAATTACTATTATGATAATAATGATTCAAGAAATAAAATTTTTCAAAGACGAAAGAACAAAGAGGAATGCGAGAATTTGAGAGATGTCTTCCTCCTCATCTCTTTTTTTTTGGTTTCTTGCATTTAAAATTGTGTTGTTAAAAAAAGAACGTAGGATTCTTGGTTTCCTTAAATTTTCGAGAATTCGGTAGTTCAATTCAAATGTTAAACCTAAAAAAGAAATTTGAATTTTGATTCATTCTGAATGTAATTTCTGAAATTTAGGCTCGAATTCCCTTAATTTTTACAATACATCCTTAGCAAATTTCGTTTCTATTGCAGAAAATCCATGAATAAGTTTTCGAATAAAATAAAAACAAGCCAACCGAAAAGGGTAGAATTCAATCAAAAAGATGTTTCTTCAACTTGAATAATGAATCTTCAAGAAAAAAAAAAACTGAATCCTCAACAAAAAAGTCATGGTTGATATTTCTTACAAGAAAGATTATATTTTCAAATAAAAAAGTTGCATTTAACCACAAAAGACGAATTTTCAACAAAACAGTTATATCCTCAGCTGAAACGGATTATTAAGCAGCCAACTAGTTGCCTTTTTGAAAAAAAGGGAAAGTGAAATTTTCAGTTAAAGTGATGCAATTTTGATTAGGATGTCAAGAAGAAGGACGAGTTCTCAACAAAATATTGAAATTCAGTACCAAAAAGATGAATTTCCAACTCCAATGATGAATTCTCATCCTAAATAATTACTTTATATCAATTTTTTTACTATTCTAACTACTAACTACTTGGTCTAAAGTAGTTACTTCGGACCAAGTAGTTCAATTTTCAAATGAGAACGATAAACTGCCAAAGACAAATATAATAGTTGATATTTGAATCAGAAGAATTTGAATTTTAAATCAAAAATAGTTTAATTTAACAAAAACTACGAATTTTCTATCAAAATAGTATATCATGAAGTAAAACATATTATTCTTATACCAAAAAGAGATATTTTCCACTAGAACGACAAATCTTCGACTAAAGAATTTTTTTTTCTTGCGAAAATTAAGGTTTCCATGCGAAAAAAAACCAACAAATAAGTTCCTACGAAACTGTTGAAATTTTAAATTGAAGATATAAGTTTTCAGTCAAAGTTTTTCCAAGCAAATAGTGGAATTTTCTACCAAAATAGTTGGATTTCCAAATCAAGCAGGTGAATATTCAACAAAACAATTAATTTTTCAAGTGAAAAGAAAAACATTATGAAAAAATTGGCGAATTTTCAACAAAATAGGTCACTTCTTTAACAAATAGCTGAATTTTAAAACAAAAATAGTTAAATACAAACGAAAAGACCAATTCGAACAAAATAATTAAATCTCCAACCAAAAAGATTAATTTTCAGTAAAGTAGTTCAACTTTCAACCAAGTAGTTGAAGTTTCAACCAAAAAGATGAATTTTCTACAAAGAATGTTATAGTTAACTTGTTAACTAAGAAAGTTCACAATTTGAAATGAGAAAAAAGTTTTATTTAACAAAAAGACGAGTTCTCAACAAAAAGTTAATTTTCTACCGAATAATTCATCACTCAACCGAAACAGATCAATTTTTATCTAAACTGTAATTGTTGCATTTTAACCAAAACAGATTATGTTTCTACCATAAGTGATACATTCTCAAACAAAAAGGACGAGTTTTCAACAGAAAACATGAATTTTTTATCCGAAAATATGAATCTCCATTAAGAAAGTTGAAAAAACTGGAAGACATAAATCATAATAAATAAATAAGAAAAAATTATACCTGGAATGATCGACAAATACCTGTGAAGAAACTGAAATTTTCAGGGAAATATTCTCCAATATTTTTTCATTTTTTTCAAATTGATGATCGTGATTCAAAAAAGAAATGGATCATACTAGTAATTTGAAAAATAATGTTTTCTATAGACGAGAGAAAAAAAAGGATGGGAGAGATTTGAAAGTTCCCTTTCTTTAGATTTCTTTTTCTTATTTTGGTTTTTCACATTTAAGAGTGTCTTGCCCAAATTAGATCGTTGGATTTTGGTCCTCCTATAATGTTCCAGAATTAAGTAGTTGAATTTAAATCTTTAGCGCTGAAAAGGAATTTTTATTTTTATTCATTCTGAATATGATTTTTAATATTTTAACTCTAATTACCTCAATTTCCTCTGTAAATCGTTACCAAATTTTGTTTTCTTCACAGGAAATCCATCCAACAATAGAAGACATCTACGTAGCCAATATCGAAACAGACAGAGGCACGAAGGAAAAAGTAAGATTTTACGACACAGCTGGATTGGAACCTCTCCAGAGCAATACGAATACTCAACAATTACCTCGTCACTATCTGGGTTTTGCTGATGGCTACGTTTTAGTCTACGACACAACAAAACCAGAATCTCTGGATGTTCTAATTCCCCTAAGGAAGGACATCGACAAAAACAAGGATAAAAAAGAAATAACTATTATTGTCGTTGGCAACAAAACTAAAATTGATTCCGAAACTCAATCTTTGGAAAACACTGCCAGTAAAGCTGCAAATTGGTGTACTCGAGAAAAAGTGAGACATTTCGAAGTAAGTGTAATCGATAGGTCTAGTTTATACGAGGCATTTATTTACCTATCATCAAAACTCAACCCTCCGCCCAACAAAAGTAGTTTTCCTCAATTGAGTATGGGGAGAAAAAATACGAAGACGGAGGCTACTTGATGGTTTGTCTTAGATCTGATTTATTCTCTTTCCAAATGGAAGTAGAATCTCAAGAAACTATTTGAATCTCTATCTATGTTTGAACTTTTTTAAACTGTTTAAATATTGGATTGAAACTGAAGATAAATCCTTTTTTCTTTATTATTTATTTTGTGGATCGGGTAAATTACAATGTCTAAATACTGAAAAGGAGAAAAAAAAGACTTTGTGAAAGTACTTAATTGATTGCTCTAAAAGTTTGTGAATTTCGTTGTTGTATTCCTCCCACGTACTTAACTAATTGTAGTATTTAACTAGACTCTCTACACTGCAATTATGATTCTTATTTATAATATAGGTTGATCGTGAAAATGGAATAGAATATTTAAGGATAGGAAATGATCGAAATCGTGTGCATTCTGTTCATTGTTAAAATGCATTCTGGTAATGAGGAAAGATATATCTTTATTGAAAATAGGGATAGTTAGAATATGTATGTGAATTTGCATTTCTTAGTGTTTAGATTAGAAATTACAGGAAGATCTGTTTTTTTCTGAGAAGTACAAGCTCAACATGACTGGTGATTTTTATATTATTTGAAAACAGTTGTTAACTGTATTTGGTATAAAGAAATAAAGTGATTGTGGAAAAATTAATTACTCTCTTTTGATGGCCTTCCAAGATTTCCAGTGAGTTGATAAGATTTCAAGGGATTCTCAAGAATTTTTATGGTATTTCAGGGGACTAAATTCATCATTTCAAAGAATTAGAAAACTTTTACGAAAGTCAACGCATTTCCTGGAGTTTTCAGGAATTTTATGAGATTTTATGGGAATTCAAAATATTCCAAGGGATGTCGAGAGGTTTCACCTCTAATTTCACCAATAAATAATTCAGGTAGAATATCTATTTTTCCAGGGATTTCGCAAGATTTTGAGGGAGTTCTATGAGTTTGATCAGATTTCAAAGAGTACCGGATTTTGAAGGATTTCAAGGAATTAAGAACGGTTTCCGAACGAAAAATTTTACAGAATTCCAGGAGAATTCAGAAGATTTTGGAGGATTTGAGATCGGTTTTAATGATTCCACGGGATTCGGGAGGAATTCACGAGATTTCAAAGATTCTATAATATATCCACGGATTTTAGTGGATTCCCAAATGACGTAAAAAATTTTAAGGAATCTTGAGGATTTCAACGGGTACTTCCGTTCCCCGCTTGAATGTTCGGAGACACAGTGCACGTTTGGTAGAAAGTTTTTGTTGAAAATTGGTCAAAATTTCAGTGAGTGGGTGGAAAAAGTGTGTTCAGGGGGTAGTAAGTGAAAGTGTGAATGGTGTGAGAAAGTAGAGCGTTGAAATATCGACATTTTTGAACGTTTGAGACAGATTTGTGCAGTGGCGGATCTACGATTGAGTTGTGGGGGGGGGGCGAGAGTTGAGATTAAACGATTTGCGAGTTTCGATTTTTCTGCCAGCCACACAATCAAGGGACTTCTGGGGGGGGGGGGGGGTTGTGGGCGCCTCGGGATCGGGAATGGGTTTTGAGGGGGGGGATAAAGCCGGCCAACCGGTGGGGCTGCGGGGGTTACCCCTGTTAC
>WSXT02017941.1:11646-29170 GCA_011762715.2 Neuroterus valhalla
CGGCAGAGACGTCTCCACTCTGTCTGCTCTTCGCTGCTTCCCAGCGCCCAGGGCGGGTCCGTCCGTGGCGGGCGGGGGTCTATCGGCCCCTCTGGATCCGCTACTGGATTTTCAGCGTAGTATAATGCCCGGCCAACTGTTGGCGCTGCGGGTCTACCCCCTTGTACCTCACTCCGATAACCCTAGAATGGCGCAGAAGGTCGTCGCCGTCGTCAGTCAGGGCAGCCATTTTAATTTCTGGCTTGTTGACATTTGTTGGATCACCTAACCTACAAGAAAATCCTTGACTTAGTGATCGTGCGGTTCGCGTTATTTGTTTGAAAACAATAAACCGGTTCCTTCCGTGCATTGACGTCGATGTGAGTGACAGTTCATTATATATTATAATTCATGCTTCCGAATCGTGATTTGTTACATTCTCATTCTGAATGAGAAGGTATTGAGAGGCGCATTTGGGAATTTGCCGCCCCTGGGCAAACATGAAAAATGCCGCCCTTTTTTTCGAACTGACCATAAAAGCGAAGCAATTTAATATTTAATCACGGTGATACATTTATTATCTGGATTCAATCTTCAGGGAAAGATTTTAATTCTCAGAGACGTATTGAGACCGTTAGATTGATAAAAAAGTTGAAAGGGGAAAAAGGTTCCTTCTTGGGAGCCGTGCAAGATCGTTTATACAACTTTTCGAATTTTTTCAAAAAATCGAAAATTCCAATTTTGATCGCACAAAAAATGGTGAAAAATAAACTGTGGCCGCGAAAGAAAGGACGAATTCGTTAACCAGCAATTTTTGACCGAAAAAAATGTTGAAGTATAAAATTATTTATTTTAAAAAGACCTATAAATTTTATACATACCATTTTTTCATAAGATGCATAGTTTTTGTTCAAATCGAGAAAAATGTTACCAAAAATAAAAAGTTCCATTTTTGGGGAAAACTATGCGAGACATGAAAAAAATGAAAGAAGCAAAAATTGTTTACCTTAAAAAGTCTAGAAATTCACTGTTGATTATTTTTCGATAGGACAAATAGTTTTCGCTTTCATCGTTATAACACACTGACAAAAATAAAAAATTCCATCTTCAAGCCAAACAATAAGAGACAAGAAGAGGTAATTCATAAAAAAATGGTTCATCTTAAAAATTTTTACAAGTTTTACATGAAATTTTTTCCAATACGGCGTATATATTTTTTTTATCGTGACAATGCTTTTTAAATAATGAAAAATTCAATTTTCTAGCCAAACTATGCGAGATGTGAAAATCAGTGGCGAGTATTGTAGTGAGAATGTGTTCCTTAATGCCAGCAGAGCCTTAAGTAAACTTAATTAGAAAAAATTTTTTATAAAAATGAAAAAAAAATCGAAAATCTCCATAGAAGTGGAGGTTTTCAGCAGCTTTGCAATATTTGCAAATCTGTGTATGCATTCCACTGTAAACTGAATCAAACACGTATGGAGCCGAGCGCGAAGCGCGAGATCCGAATGACGCGCGCCCTAGGCGCGCTCAAACTTGCGAGCGGAGAGAGCCGCGCGCGCAGCGCGCTACGAGAATGTGCCCGCGTAGTGGGCAGATTCTTTTTTACTGTGTTTATATTGTAAATATGTAACAATTTTTAAAATTGGATTTAAGAATCGAAGAAATGTGTAAACTGATAGATGAAAATTTATTGTGCTTCAAATAAAACTAAAAATGAATTGGGAGTAACTGCTTATACTCCATTTATTTTTAAACATACTCTCATTGGTTTATCCACTTTTTTAGTCGTTATATTCATTTTGAAATTGGTCACATATATACAATGCATATACAGTACATATACACAACGCATATAACATTGCCTCAATGGCCGGCCAACTGCTGGCGCTGCCGTCAGTCTATGCTTCTGTATAATTTTACCATTGAGTGGGAAGGGCCTGGTTTGTAGTGACGTGACAGTGCAAGGCTTAGGTACGAGGTTTGGGCACTATAAACAGTGAGGTCAAAGGTTGGGAGATTTAAATGTAATCGATGGATGACGTGGGAGGTGAAAGCGAGGAAGAGAGAAACTCCGAAGGTGAAGTTTTTATTACGCCAAAAAGGGAGAAAAACAAAATGAAGGCTTGCTGCGACTATAGAAAAGCATTAAAAAGGGAGAAGTTCAGAATGAAAAGTTTTGGAACTATAGAAAGTTTTATTGAACAGAAAAGAGGAGAAAGGAGCAGTGAGTAAATAGAGGAAGTTGGGGCAACCCTAAAAACCCCGAAAATGTTGAGGACACCACTGGGGGAAAAAAGAAGTAGTAGCGAGAGGATGGATGATAACAGAGATGAGACTGGAAGGGAGTTGAAAGACCTACATTCAAAAGAGCAATTAAAAGAGAAGCTGAACGATGTAAAAATGAGAGAAAGGAATGTAAATGAAGAGATGGAAATAATGAAAGGAAAAATAATAAGAGCGTTAGAGGAAACAAGCAATAAAGAAGTTAGTGGGGAAGGGAACGGAAATAGATGGAATGTGGAATGTAAAGGGAAAAAGAAGGAAGTGAGAAAAGAACTAAGAAGATGAAGCAAAGGAAAAATAAGTGGAAATGAATATAGAAGAAAAACTAAGGGATATACTGAGATGTGTAACAAGAAGAAAGATGAGGAAAATAGGAGATTTGAAGAAGAGGCCTGAAAAGGCTAGAACAACAGAAGAGGTTTGGAGAGAAGTAAATAAAGAACGAAAGAGAAGGAAAAGATTGAACCAGGATATTGAGATGGTAGAAGGGAAGAAGTACTTTATGGATCTGCTAAGAGGGGTAGAAAATAAAAGTAGGAAGAGCTCCTTTGTAAGTCATCTGCAAACAACCTCTTTCCCCACCCCCACACCTACCTTATCAAAACATTTGCCCTACTTACCCTCTCCTTTATATGACCAACCACTTCTCCATTCCTCCGAAATGGGAAACCCAGGTACACAAACTCTTTCACCTCCTGAAACGCCGGCCCCCTCCATTTCCAATCCCTTTTCTTATCCCTTCCACCTCATCTCTTGAACACCTTAACCTTGGGTTTTTTTTCATTTAACTCTAACCGACTCCTAGCCAGGCACTTTCTCAACCTTTATATCGTCTCTTTCAATGCCTCCTATCTTTTCTCCAGCAACACTATGTCATCTGACGAGATGGCGGAGAGCTAGTAGAACGTGTTGCGTGTACTGTGCCTTAGTTATGAGTAAAAGTGTGGTTCTTTCCGCGCATATTAGTGTTGGAATGATTGCTATGATTGCTGTATCACTAATAACCTGTTTTTTGATATTATCTGGCCTCTTGAATTTCTTTTTATGGGAAAAGCTATTGAATTGTTTGTTCGACATGCTCCAAGTGAGGCCTGGGCTCTAAGTTGTGCTGACATGAAGTAGATTAAAGTGGATCCTAAAGTGAACTGGATGACACTAGATCTAATACTGGATCTATTTCTTCGCTCGATAATTCGCCTTAGTGCGGCACCTTTCTGTTGACTGCAATTAATAATAAAGCCTCACATAAAGCATGTACTGTCACATTAAAAACTTCAAATGATGGCCAGTTTGCAAGTAGCTGTGATTCGAGGAAAAATTCTCCTGTTGATCCAGAGCGTGGACAGTTTCTATTTGATCTTGAAACATTGAAAAGTGCAATAAGTGACTTCGTGGAACAAATTCTCCAAACTTTTGTTGATTTTCTTTCAAGAGAAGTGGATGAACTTTCTGAGCATATGTCTTCCACCGACTTGAGGATTACTGCGGTTGAAAAAGTTACAGATGAGCTGAGAACACAAATGGGAGATCCTCACTTTGAAATGTAAATCATGAAAAAAAAGACTGAACTGGAATCTAAAATAAATACCCATAGTGAACGAATATCCTTATCAACTTTTATTCTCGAGACTGTACCTTGAAATGGAGAAACGTCAACACTATAAATCAAATGTTCCAGTACAGTTAGACCAATAAAGATTGTATTCCAGTCAACAGATATGGCTCAGGAAGTACTTCGAGCCTTCATACTCAAAAAGAAACCATTACTAACACCGAATTCCACAGAGGCAATTTTGTTTTTGCTCCTCTTAGGATTTCAATGGACCGAACTCTGATGCAACTATCTCAATACAAAGAGACGATTCGTGACCCAATCTGAAGCACATTTTGATTCAACAATCGCAAATCTTTACTGCAATAATATTTTACTCTGAATCACCTTTATCAGAAGTGATAAATACTCTACGGTCATTATCCAAAATTAAATAGTATGCTACGTTATTCAGGCAAGCGATGAGAAATGTTGATTTCGACTTGAAAGATAGATACTGCGATGAATATGATCTTAGGACTTCATGGAATTATCCAGGAACTCCAGATGAAATAATTGAATTTTTCGCTGAATTTTTCAAAATTGACGCATCTCGATTACATTTAAAAGAATGTACAGCTAACTATGAGAATTTCGATAGAAAAGCATTGAAGATAAAATGCTTGTTCCGAACAATGTATTATATTATAAATAATGGACGAAGTCGCACACCGTTGTTTGAAAAACCATCTAGGAACATCAAAATCCACATCTATTTTACATATTACAAGTTTGGTTCCCTTAAAGCAAATAATTCATCACACTAAATTGAATTTATACACTACCTCCAGAAAGCTATTAGAACTCCACCTTCTCTTTCCTAACACTTTCAGATCTGACATCTGGTCCACATTGGATCACATAACATTTGACCAATCCCAACGGATGAAAGATATATACACTAAAAAAAAAAAAAATTCAAGCCTTGTCCAAAGGACATAACTTTTCTGTAGCTCCTTCTCAGATTCCGAAAGAAAAATTATCAGCAATATAGAGTCTACAGTATATAACCTTCCACCCGAAAAAGTGAATGACATTCGACGAAGATGGCTAGCATCCTATACCAAGCCCGACTTCCCTCCTCACACTTGACTAAAAAAGGGAGAACAGCCATCAAAGAACTCAATCAGACTAGAAACCTCATAGTATTATCTGCAGGTAAAGGCAATGTTACAGTAATAATGAATAAAGAAGATCACGACAACAAAATCAAGGACCTCCCAACTGACGATACATTAAAAAAAGTGAGAAAAGATCCCACTAATTGTAAAATAATAGTCAACAAAACGGGAACCGTCCTAAAGGACCCCAAACTGAGCAAAGAAACAATATCCAAATTGATACCCAATAATCCTATTTCTCCAAGACTTTACAGACTTACGAAAATCCACAAAAACAACGTTCCACTCAGACCAATCGCTAACGCAATAAAAGTCAGACCTCAGTTTTAGGCCAGTCCTGAAGATTTGAACTGCAACGATCGGGAAACGTCGACAAAATTTGTAGTTTTGTACACAATCGAAACCTGAAACACCTTATTTTATTAATAAAGCTCTTGTCATGAATATGAATCGACTTGGTCAATCTATTCCATACGTTGAAGTTGAGCGGTTCCATGTAGGATTTGCTGCACATACTGCTGAATCAGCTGAATCCATTACGCCTGTACCACGTGATTTTGGAACACACGCTTTTACCACTGGCGCACTAGACTATTCCGAATGTCGAATGAAAAGAAATTTCCCTAATGTTCTGAGGACTGTTAAATTACCGCTCAATTAGACTGTTTCGACTG
The DNA here is from genome assembly GCA_011762715.2 of Neuroterus valhalla. Lineage (NCBI taxonomy): Eukaryota > Metazoa > Arthropoda > Insecta > Hymenoptera > Cynipidae > Neuroterus > Neuroterus valhalla. The sequence goes on from WSXT02017941.1 coordinate 17,298, forward strand.
ATGAAAATATTACCAATCCTGAGTCTTATCAGATTAATATCAAATCTATTGATTTTGCATGGCTTCTTAGCAGAATGAATGTCAGCCAACAAACTGATAATGTTTTTCTACCGTAAAATAAAGATCAAAATGTTCCCTCTCGGTCTGCATTCAATTCTCTCTTTTAAGATGACAATAGACCCTGCGATCAGATTGGATTTTTACCAGTCCTATGAACCTAGTTACTCAAGCTGATACAGTTCACTCAGCAATGTGTAATTTCCTCAAAATTTGGAGTCAACTCGATCAAAAATACTAATTGGGTAACTTCATACAGAAAAAAGTAATTTATAGTTGCATTGGTAAACATTTAGAAGAGAGCGGTATTACAATGTTTTTGTTGAAACTGGTTCATTTGGTAAGCATGTGACTGAACATATGTTAAGTGGAGCTCATTACAGCAGGACTGTAAAAGGCTACTTAATACTTTCCGAAGCTCTTACTCGATTAAAACTGGAAGCGTTTTTCACCAAAGAACGACTAAAACAAAATCAGTCAATATTAGGAATTTTAGAAGATTTAAAATACGCTATTTCAGAAGGGAGTTTGGAAGAAGCGAGTAATTTATTATAACCATTTACTCGATCTTCGCAAGATCTAAAAAATATCTTCAAAAAGTTTACTAAACAGAGATCCAAAGAATCGCCGTTTTTCAAATATTGTTATAATGTTCACATATTGATTGATATCGCTCATCGTACTCATCAATCTGACCAAATCGGTGATTGGAAATACATGTTGATGCCTTGAAAAAACAATAAGCACTGCCAAACACAGTTAACACACATGTTAAAATTTGTTAACAGTCAAACACACCTGGAAACCATTTTCATCTATGCCAACTGACCTGGCCTTAGAGCAAACAATAAACAAATCTGCGGAAAGTACATCGGGAATAATTGGATCCACAAATAAAAGAAGGGCAGTGGCAGCTTAACGTGACTTTCCATTAATTATTCGGCATAAATCCCCTGCCGAAAGTGCGACTTTGAATTTTATGAAGAGCAGTGCCGGCAGAAAGTATCTCACGAACGTACCTAACCTTTGAGCGCACGGGCGCCTGGATGATTATTCGGCAGTCGCCGACATTGACATGCACGAACGAAGCGAGTGCATGTGGTCGAGCGAAACTGCCGAAAAAATATCCACAAGCACATTTTATAGTATCTAGATGAATACTACCTTCTTCCTCGTCGGTAGTACAATCGTCATCATATATTTTTGAAGTCATTTTGGCTAATCAAAAAAGCAAGAAAGAATCACACTATAACAACCAGTTATCGTAGAAAGGTAAAGTACGAAAAACACACTAACTCAAGTAGGATACAGACTTTCTGCTGTGCCGATCTACGTTTTCTGCTCTACCGCTCACGTTCACAACTATGCCGCTAGGAGGCCTATGCGTATTTCAAGCAGTGCACGAAAGCGTTCTTTTCTGATTCGATATTAAATCAGAAATCGAACACTTTCGGCGAAGGAATACAGGGAAATATTTTTTTAACTCTTTAATTATAGACTTCTTTGTGCATAATCCTGTCCATATATGTGGCACGGTATAGGAAAACCGCTAAAGTACAACCTGTATGAGAAAGGTGAATGCCCAATTACAGTTCAACGTGACCCTCATTCCGAAGACTTTAAGAAGGATTTTTCCCCAGATACAACTGGTAGAACCCCACACAAATTTTTCCTATGACTAATTAGCGACGTACAAATCAGCAGCTTTGGCAAGCTTAGAGTCATCGCTGAATCTCTCAAAGGTGCGAACAATCTCCTAGAAGAAATTCCAAAAAACATCAAGGGACTCATCACCTTGATCTCATCCAGTTTTGTCACGTGCCAGGGCGTTATCCGTGGCGTTTCCTACGAGACATCGGAAGAAGGAATGCTGCAGAACCTTGGAATTCTTGGCTTCGAAAGAGGAAAGACCAAGGCGGTCAGAGCTTTCCATCTAAATAGGAAAACCCTTGACCGAGATACCCAACAGACTATATCGATTCCCCCAAAGACTATTTTGGTTACATTTAAGGGCACTGCCCTTCCCGAAAGAACTTCTCTATTTCTGGCCTCATTCCCAGTTAATCCCTATACACCTGCACCGGTCATGTGCATGAAATGCCACAGATTTGGTCACATTGCCAAACACTGTAGGTCCAGTGCGCGCTGCAAGGCCTGCGGCTCTGTAGAAGCTCATTCTGATTTTGCTCCTTGTCCTAATTTCAATGGCCCCGAGAAATGGGTGAATTCCGGTGAAAACCATTCCTCCACGTACAAGAAATGTCCGGAGTACTTATTCCAGCAATAACTCCGTGATTTTGCTACGAAATACAAGCTCCCATTCAAAGAATCGAAATCCATAATTAGGTCTGGAAAAGGACCGGGGTATGCAAATGCTTACCCCTCTCTCTCTAAATCTCCTTCTTTCAACTTTTCGATGTTTCTGGAACTGAATGATGCCCCTATCCCCCTCTTGATGAACCTTCGTACACAACCTCCTCTACAAGGTTACTCACAGTCTATAGCAACATGCCCCAATCCCTTCCGAGCAAAACAATCAGAATCGAAAACAAAATCGAAGCAGTCCTTCCCGTACAAGAACATTCTCAGCCACCCTCTCGTAGGAGCTCTCAGTCTTCTTCCTTGCATCTTTACAATAGTAGAACACCAAGTTTTCTACCCAATGGTTTTGCGCCTCACAATACAGCAGAATCTTCTCCCTCTCACACGCAATCGCCTTCTCCCTCCTTTCTAACTCCCCCAACCTCCCCATTTACATCTTCTAACCCCTTTCTACCGACTCCTCTCTCTGACCGCACTCATAAATCAAGCTCCAACAACCTCAAAAGCTCCACCATTAACGCGTCCCTATCTGCTTTATGAACTTCAAGGAACTTATAGCCTCTGGCTCTATTGAATCAGAAGGAAGCCGAAATTTACTTAATAGAATCTTACAGTGTGCTTATGTGCTAACCAAAGCTTTACTTGCTCATGATGGCTCAGCTCAATAGATTAGGAATTGTCCAATAGAATTGTCGGAGCGCCTTGAACAAGCAAGGTGACCTATTAAATATCCGTGAGGATTTTGATATTCTACTGTTATCTGAGACCGACTCAAGAGGAAAATTTAAAATTCGAGATTTTAACATCATCAGAGCAGATAGGCTGTTTAACAGCCGTGGTGGTTTGGCTTTTGCCTTGAGAAGGGGAATTGCATTCTCTAGAGTCACCTACATTCTTAGTCTTGACAACAAACTTGAGACGCTTGAAGTCTCGGTAGAAACTTTCTTGGGTGAACTGCTCATTGTTTCTTTGTACAGAATTCCCGCCTCCGATAATTATATAACGTAGAGACGCGGACTAGATTGTTTAACTCTATTGAAAATATAAACCCAAGCTCAGTTTTTGTAGCTGGAAACTTCAATTATCATAACTCACTTTGGGGAAGTTTACACAATTGCAATAACGGTCAAGAGCTCTGCTCTGCACTCGACCAAACAGATCTGATCCCTTTTAACACAGGAGAGCCCACCTACCGCACTAGACCTGGTAGCCCTCCATAAATAATTGATAAGATCTTCGTATCCCCGAACCTCTTCAACATCTCCTCTTGGGGTGTGTGGAACGACACCTTAGGAAGTGACCACTTCCCAGTGGCTTCAAGCTTAGGAGTCTCAACTCTGATCACTCCTTTCTTCTCTCATAAATATAATATCGAGCGAATTATTTGGTACATCCTTGATTCTCACCTCTCTCATTTGATTTCCCAAAAGGAGAGTGTTTTTAGTTCCCAATCCGTGAATTGTAATAGTAAATATGAAGCTTCTGTTAGAAGCGTGGAAAAAGCTGTCACTTCGGCATGCCCACCTCCAAAATATAAAATCAAAAAGCACCAAAGCTCTCGAAAGAAAAAGTTCATCCCAGCCCCTTGGTGGGACGAACAATGTGACGCGGCAGTCGGAGAAAGGAAGGAGACCCTGGCTTTTTACAGGAAATGCAGGAATAAAATGAATAACATTACCCTAAATAGAGTAGAAGCAAAAACAAGGAACCGCTCGCAAAAAAATTTTTCGATTCATTCCCTGACAAGGAAACCTTTCAGGGCAATGGATTCCTGAAGGCCTCTTTCACGATGCCTGATTTTTCTATCGCTTTCACTTCGCTAAATACTAAATCCTCACTAGGTTTAGACACAAACAATTTCAATGTCATATTAAAACTTCCTAAACAAGTCGAGGAAATTCTTTTCTAAGCTCTTGAAGCGACTTCCTTATTTTTTTCGTTCCCAAATCAACCCCAGGAAAATTTCGTCCAATCTCCCTGGCTTCATGCTTATTTAAGGTAATGGAGAAGCTAATTTATAACAGACTTTCGTGGTATGTGGAACACATTCATCTACTGTCACCCGTTCAATTTGGTTTTAGAAAGAGGAGGTCCTGTGCTGGTAATCTCGCTATAATGTCAACCGAAATTCTCTTGGGGTAAGCCAGCGGCGAGATTATTGAAGGCTTATTCCTGGATCTGAAAGGTGCTTTCCCTAGCTTCATTCCCCAAATTCTAATGGAGGACCTTAAAGAAATCGGTGTCCCCTGGCAATTGGCCAAATTTGTTTTTAATTCAATATCGTAAAAAATGTTTATTTCAAAATTAATGTTGCACGGTTGGACTACCACAGGGCTGTATCCTAAGTCCCATAAATTACTCTATCTATACTAGGAAAATTTGTTAATCCTCGAATTCGCAGATGACATTGCTATTTTTTGTCGATCTCCCGACACCGCTGTATGCATACAATCCCTACAACAATGCCTTAATGCACTTGCAGAATTTCTAGAACAGAGAGGTCTCGAAGTTTGCCCTGAAAAAACCAAACTGGTTTTTTAAATAGGGGAACCTTGATACCTCTAATCCAGAATACACCCTATCACTGAATAACATTAAAATATCACCCACCTCTCACCGACGGCAGTAGCTGCGTGGTAACTTCCGACTTGGGCGGGATCTCGAATGTTCAGCATGCACGGGCGCGGTTAGCGCTCGGGTGGGTGACTGTTCGGGATTCTCGCTTATTCGTGTTTTCACCATGTTTAATTACTATCGAGCGGGAGATTTGACGCCGAGGATCGGTGTAGGCATTCGATGCCATCGAATGCTTACACCTAAACTCGTCTGCCGATAATCGACTGCGCTCAGAAGTTTTGGTTTTCTGCAGTTTTCCTCTCCTCTGACCAAATGTTCAGGTGAATGCGAGCGTTTTAAATAAAAAATCCGGCTGCAGACGGTAGGAGTTTCAGAGATTGAAAATCCCACAGGATTGAGTACGTCATGCATTGCTTGGAGGCTTATTATGAGAGTTGGGGTTATTATGGGGATTTCGAGAAGGGATTCGGGTTAAAGGGTTCAATGTCTGACGATCTCCTGTGGAAGGGGGGAACATAGATATGTAAAAACCCGAAAAGGGTATACCTGGAGTGATAAATCTAATCTAATTTAATCTATCACCCATCTCTCATGTTAGATTCCTTGAACCCAGATTTTCTTTTCAATTAAATTTTTTAGGTCTATGTCTCCCCTACTAAAAGCAGTTTGCAATATGGATCCCATTTTTTTAACTTTGCGTCTCATAAGTACTTTGGAAAAATCGAAAAGATTCGCAACGAAGCACTAAGACTAGCTGTCGGTTAAAGTGGCAGCACCCCTATTAACGTTATGATGGCAGAATGCTGCGAACCCTCTTCCAAAAAGAGATTTTGTTTTCTTGACAAGAAATACATAATTAGAACCTTCTCAGACCTCAATCATTCGCTTCCAGATATATTACTAGCAGTATCTGAACGCGTTATTATCACAAAAAGCGCTATCAAAAATGGTTTTGTACTTCTGAATGCATTTGAAAATTCCAGACTCTAAGCATCGGATCCGTAGATCAGAACCATACCCTCAGCATGAATCCCCTTATGGAAACCTCCTTCTTTCTCCTAATATCAACAATTGCAATAGGTAGATTAGTCCAAGAAAGCCCCTACCCTATACATCATTTTAAATACCTATAGTAGGAAGTAAGTTTCAAGACTACATGCACTTCTGTAAGGACGCACAGTGGTTCCGAATGCCAAAAAGGTGGCCAAAGCTATGAAATGTACATGGAATAGGGCAAATTTTCTTACCTAGGGGTTTTCAAAGTCGCTGATTACGAATCCGGTTCCAAAAATTTCAGAAACAAAATGGCGGATCCAATATGGTGGACGAGTGTGCTGAATAAAGTTTTGATTCCTTTCAAAATTGGTGTAAGGGGGTTTTCGAGGTCGCTGACTACGAATCCGATTTTCAAAACTTCAAAATCAAAATGGCGGATCTGATATGGTGGTAGAGTATGCTAAATAAAGTTTTGATTCCTTTCAAAATTGGTGTAAGGGAGTTTTCGAGGTCACTGACTATACGAATCCGGTTTCCGAAATTTCAAAAACAAAATAGCGGATTCAACATGGTGGACAAGTATGCTAAATAAAGTCTTGATTCTTCTCAAAATTGGTGTAAGGGGGTTTTCGAGGTCGTTGACTACGAATCAGGTTTCCAAAATTTAAAAAACAAAATGGTGGATTCAATATGGTGGACGAGTATGCTAAATAAAGTTTTGATTTTTCTCAAAATTGGTGTAAGGGAGTTTTCGAGGTCGCTGACTACGAATCCGGTTTCCAGAATTTCAAAAACCTAATGGCGGATACAATATGAAGGACGAGTATGCTAATAGTACATTACGATACGTGTGACTTAAGTGACACATTTTGGCACGGCGTGTAGTTAGCACCCGAGCGGAGCGAGGGTGATAATCACGCCGTACTAAAATAGGCCACTTAAGTCTCAAGTATCGTACAACATTTTATAGCACTGACTAACTTAAATTCGCACTTACGGTTCGTTTATGCGTGACTTAAAATAGGTTAGCACAGCACCGTGAAGTTAGGGCACGAGCTTCAGCGAGGGTCATAAGCACTGTGCCGTAATATCCTTTTTAAGTCACGGATAGGCGTTACTTAAGTGCGCATTTAAGTCACACAGTGCTATAAATAAAGTTTTGATTCTTTCCAAAATTGGTGTAAGGGGGTTCTCGAGGTCGCTGATTACGAATCTGGTTACAAAACTTTTTTCAACAGAAGGGCGGATGGAATACGTTTTTATATCAATGTAGCCAATTGCAGTGATATTGAAATAAGTGAATTTGATTGCATGATTTGTTTATAACAATGATAAATGTTGTTGGATGAAAGTAAGTTGTGCACAAGTTCTATTCTTTAGATGAAAAGAAGTGATTCCGCATAGAAGACAAATTCTTGATGCATATAAATGCCGGATAAGTGAATTTGTTTATAAAAATTGTTTAAAACAATGACAAATGTTGTTTCATGGAACTCTAATGTGTAGTATTCTTGTTCGTCAGATGAAAATAAAAGATTCAACAGAAAAGAAAAGTTTTCGATACACAGATATGCCGAATGAGAGAATTTGTTTGTAAAAATTGTTGATAACAATGACAAATGTTGTTCCATGGAACTCTAGTGTGTAATATTCTTGTTCTTTAGATGAACGTTAATGATTCCACAGAAAAGAAAAATTTTCGATGTACAGATGTTCCAAATAAGTGAATTTGTTTGTAGGCGGCCCGAAATCACCAAATAAAAGTTCGCGTCAACGGCAAGGTTGCAAAAGGTTGCAGCTAATTTCTTAATATGTCCTAGAAAGGGCTTCAATCAAAAGTGTAAATCGCTTGGCTTTTACATAAATTACACGACTTTTATGATAAACAATTTATTACCGCTTGGAGAGCGTAAAATTTTGCGTCTAGGAAGAGCAACTTCAGAGAGAGCCAAAGAACATTATATAAAGATTCAGACTTTCTTTCCCGCTCTTCCAAGGTCTAAAAATAATAATAAGTGAATGCATTTCTAGAAAACCATTTCAAAGAAATGATTTTTTTCGCCTTTTGACCGCTTTTTAGGCATTCGGAACCACTGTGGGACGGTTCAAATTCAATATTAAAATCAATTTCTGGTTGCGCCCTGGTAAGCCCAGATGCTCAACTAACTCGATCATGGAAACTATTAAACTTTGCCTCTATTTTTTCGATTGAAGCCATAGCCATACTCTGCACACTAGATTACATTATTCAAAATCGGTTTCCAAAATCAGTAATTTTCACGGATCCACTAAGTGTCATTAAGTGTCGCCACTTTACTAATGGTTGACATTTCTAATGGATTGTTACTCTCTATTTCTCTCTGAAATTGACATGTGGAAATGCAAAGTGAAATCTTGGATGCGAAGTGTGAAATTGCGTATCTACTCGACTTAAATTACTTATTGTCGTAAGAAAATATCGAATTTTTCCGAATAAGTTAGATAACTAACAACAAGCTTTTCAATATAAAGGAGTGGAACAATTTATTTGAAAGAATAAATAAGTTTTAATTCTATGATTAAACCTCTCATTTCAAACAGGTGTAGTCTAAAACCATTGAACCGTTCATTTCCCACTTTGATGAAGTAAGGTAAAAAAGATTGGGATTATGATAAAATTCTTGTTATTACATTATGGAGCAATAACCTGCAATACACAAAATTTTGGTGAAGGTGACGCGAGGAAGCTTATTCATGAGATCCACAATATTAAAGCCTTGCTATATTTCCAGTGAAGTCAAGAATGTTAGACAAGTAGGTTATTTTATTGAAATTTTTTACTTAAACGTTCTTAATTCCCAACTCGTGTTTTAGTTACTATATTCTGGTTTTAAAATTATAGGTTTTCAGAAATAAAGGAAATGGCGCTGTTATTCTGAAAAGAAACAGAAAATTCTCTGAAATCTATTGAAACGATATAATGAAAAGAGAAAATATATGCAAAGATTCCTACACGACGTATCGTCAACATCCTCATATTTTCAACCCAAAAAATGTTTTCTAACAACTTACGGGACTGAGCATTCGGAATAATATATTAACTTCTTCTAGATAGAAACTTTGAAGGTTGGCAAATAACATTTGTAAAACTTCAAATAAAAAACGCGGAAGAAACGTGATCGGTTTTAAAATATATAGAATAAAGTGTGTGTCGCTTCCCTACAATCAAGCCGCTTAGTCAAGGCTTACGGAACATTTCGAGCAACTCATTTACTTTTGGACTCAAGGAAAATGATATAAGGAAAATCAATTTTGAAATATTGCCAATAATTTATGACATGTTCAAATATGGTACGTTCAATTCATCTCTTAAAATATACTGTTGATCAAGAATCCTTTTAAAAAAAGGCCGGAAACTGCCTGCAATACCATATGCTCTATCAGGGAAACTTTATTTTCAGAAAAAAGGATAGTTTGGGGGATCGGAACGGGAAATATACAAAGCATATTATCAATATCCTGATGAAATAAGGAAAAAATCTCCTCATATATTCTTTTCAGATCCTTCGATTGCACCAAATGATTTTCTTGAGAACTATCACTTTTGTATCGTTTGCATTTTTATACGCGAGACGGAAGAATATAAGGAGGATTCTTGTTTTTTCACTCATTGTACTGTTTAATTATTCTGGAGGTTCCAAGGCAAATACATAATTATAGCGTGTCATTAAGTAGAAGCCATAAAACCTAGTATAAATGGCAGTTATCAGTCGAGCCACTCTTGAATCACAATTTCTCAAGAGTCTGGTTACTCCTCCATTTATCTATTACATTTTTTTTCTCGGAAAAATGAAGCTTCTCGTGGCAATTCTTTTTTTCACGATCGTGAGCTTTACTTATTTCAATCGTAAGTGTTGTAATTATACTATTATAATTCCATATATACATTTAAGACGAGTTAATGCAGTAAGGTTCTGTCAATAACATTCATTCTGTGAAGTGCAGAAGTTTAGTTCATAATTTCTCTATAGGTGTAAAATTAATTTTTTCAGTTGGGGATTCATAGTGGTCCGGCTTCAATCAAACAACTTTTTTAAAAACCCAATTATTCTGTTAAAAAGTTAACTATATTGTAGGAATCATATTTTGCTAATGAAATTATTCTTTTTTATTTTGCTGCTTGAAAATTCAGATCTGATGGTATTTTAGTCTGAAAAATTCATCTTTCTGGCTCGAAAAATGAACCATCTGATTAAAACCAATTTTTTTTCTTCAAATTTGTCTTTTTTCTTCAATAAGACAAAATAAACGCAAAAAATTACTTGTGTGAAACAACTTTATGGATGTCTATTTTTTCACAAAATCAGGCGTGGGTGGATATATAGATTATCCAGTAACTCAAGGAACGGTAGTTTTAACAATGAATGATCTAACTACTTATCATGGTATCCTCCGAGAATTCAGATTTGGAGAAAAATCCCAATGGGTAAAACCTAGGGGGGTACATCCCAGGAATTTTACCTTCTTCATCACAACCACGAAGTTCTATTATGAATCAACTCTCGACCTACTCATGCCAAAAAAACATCATGATCTTCGTATTCATGATCCACAAGAAGCTTTAATAAATGTGGATAATAAAAAAAGAATATTCGAGGCATTCGAGCCACTTGTTATAAGAGAGGGTGATCCTGGAACCTCAACAGGAAATTTTGTGAGTCAACTACCAAGCTCCGCTATCATGTTTCTAGCAAAGCCAGGACCACCTAAAGTTCTTTATCGTTCACATGTATCGTATCAATTGTAAAATTGTGAGAATATAATGAAGAAATATGGATGGACTATTATTCGAGCTCGAATGTATTTCGTAACCTCTTCTTCCTCCCAAAAATTGGCTTTTTTATGAAATGTAAATGAATTGGGAAAGTAATAAATAAAAGAATGATTCAAATGACTATATTATTATAAGAGTGCAACATGTGCAAGTATAATTATCATTTCCTATTTGTATGAGAATTATTCTTTCTTAAATTTTTGGTGTAGGATTTGATTCTAAAGATGTAAACCGAAAATATCCATTACCTCCACTCACTTTCAAAAATTCATTGAACGCCCTCGATATTGTAAGTGTTGGAATCGCCGTTTTCATATATGTGACGTGCGCCGAAGAAAGGGGGCTTACTCAAGAAAATTCGAAATCGATGTTTTTACACCTTCTGATCCTTAATGTGTTGCTCTGTTTATTGAAAAAATCGAGAATAAATTTCGAGCGTTATTATTGCTGATAATTTAGTTTTTAGTTTCCCTCTCTCACACAAGTCGCGTGTATCGGAACGACTTTGATCGCTCGCCCTGAACAATTTCACTTTTCAGAGTAAGCCCCCTCTCTTCGGCGTACGTCGCATATATCTATAGCCATTACGGTACCAAAAATACGGAATATAAAACATAACTTCGGTGAATGATAATTGAATCAATGATTTGTGTTGCGAAAAATTATTGTACCACTAATCCATGAACCATAATGGAGGCGAACTTCATGAATAATTTCACCGGGAAAAATATCTTCAATGTTCTTAATTTTATCTCTGAAAATCTCAAGTTCAGTCCTTTATGATCAATGAGTTAGTAGCGAAAATTTCAATTGTTTTAGCGAAATTTTAAATTTGTATTTATGAATAAAAACTATACTATAATACTGATCCATTGGGACTAGAGCCTAATTGGCCATTTTTGGAAGAAAGAAATCGATGGATTTGCTCATGTTGTTAAAGAAATGTTCAGTTTTGCAGGAATATTGTGGGTTGGAATAAAAAACATGACTCAAAAATTTATTAAACCCTCAGGGTACAGACTGGGTTAGCGTAACCCAGACGGATTTCGGAATTTGTGGCATTCAGGAATAAGTCATGGGAGGGGGTTCAGATCGGGGTAGGAGGGGG